>JAQIWE010003680.1:0-11536 GCA_034698565.1 Campodea plusiochaeta | reverse complement strand
CATAAATGAAACAAAATCTTTGTCAATATTTCAGCGAAGATTCTTCACTTTTATCAAGACAGTATAAAATTTACAAAGTTGACATTGAAATTTCAATGTCAACTTTGTAAATTGTATACTGTCTTGATAAAAGTGAAGGCAGAACAACCAAATTTGAGTAATATAATGTGCTTAAATATTTTCTGAATTTAAATAAAACTAGATATTACGGAAGAAATAATTTCGAAAATTCATTTAAAAGAAGTTGTTCTGTTAATATACAAAATGAAAAACTCGTTTGCTGTTATTTGTTGAAATTCGCTTCCAACTTTTTCATCCATGCAGAAAAAAGATACGAATCAGTTTATAAAAAACACAAGAACCTTCAACTGCAATTCTGATAATGAAATCAACACACAATATACTCTATGTACAGTATTTAAAAAAAAAAAACTTTCATAAGAGAAAACGAAATACCACATACAAACGAGAGTAAATCTGACTACATGCATTCATACAGTTATCTAATGAAACCTTGTTATCCTTAAATCTCCGATTATTCATACCCAAAAACCCCTACTTCCCCCAATTTGGATAATACCACCGAAATAATACCCTTCTCTTCGTGGTGCCTCGTCATCCCCGTGTATTATTGATCGACCCGCCCCTGAACCCGCGCGGGTAAATGTCAAGGGTCTTCTGCTGCTGTATAGACGACCATGGGAAGTATAAAAGCATGGCGAAAACGGGAATAGTCCTTCCGGCTTTTTGTAGAATTATTCTCCGGGGAGACGAACATTTTTCTTAACTGCTTTTATGGGAGCTAGGAAATTTTTGGGTTTGATTTTCGTGGGTTGTTTTTGGACGAGGGGGAGAAGTGTAGAGGAAAAGAAGTCAGTGTAAAAAAGAAGTTGCTGCTGAAAATAGGGTTACCATATATTTCCAAACCCGAAAAACAGTAGGTCCTTTAATCTGTCATTGTATATAAATATTACATGTAATGTGATACCTTTTTGCCCATTATGTCAATATGTACATAATATAAGCAACAAAGATATCATAATTTCACGTTTCGTCAAAGCAGCTTAAAGAAGATTTAGACGAAATTCTGCGAGGACGAAGCCCGAGCACTAATTTTTCACTGGAAATTTCAGTGATTTCTAGCATTTTTTTATTGAAAATGTAGTAGATTAAAATTTTTATTACATATTTTCATTATAAATGGTAAAAACTAGGAGTTTCAGATCATTTTTATAAAACTTCCAGGAGGTAAAAAAGAGGGCTGAAAATTAGGAGTATCGTGGGAAACCAGGAGGTCTTGTAAGCCTACGTGAAAATGTTATTCTTGTTAGGCTTCAGTAATGGAGAGACCTAGTTTTCTTAAATTACTCAAATTATTTTCCGAAAACTCAGCAGTTCCTCAGTTCTCCGCATTGGTAAAAAAAATACTATATTTACTGTAGTAATTAATAATGCTCTTTCTATTGCTAGGGGTAATATTGTAATATCGAATTTTAATATTATCAACTTCGTCTCAATAAGAATAATTTTAAGAGATGACATATAGTACAAAACGTCATTTAAAAAATAATGGAATTTATATCTTCTAGATACTTTTCAAATACTGGATTCTGATTAATAATAAGGTAGTAAGATTTATTATTTACTTATAATATTAGAGTCAACAATCATGTGATGTGCTTTGTTATAGGGGAAAACAGTTCCTTTTTAATTATTGGCTGCTAAAATGCTCTAAAGTTCTACGTCAAAGGGACTAGACAGCCAATTTTAGAGTTCTGATAATAGTATTTGCCATTGAGTTTTTTGATGATTTTTGAAAAAAGTAATGAAAAAAATCGGTCCCTCCATTTTGGAGATACACCCACCTGAAGTTCACAGACAACTAACTGAGTTACCTGTGAACGTCTTTTCCCAAAATCTTTCGAAGTTTATAACTTGTGAACAGTAAGCCGGAATTTGATCATTCTTTATTTTTTAAGTCTTGAAATAAATTGCTTCAGTTAATAAAAACTATATGGTTGTTGTAAAGCTATTACATGCTGAGATCCAAAAATTCACTTCACAGGTAACTCTTCTGAATTCTGATGCTGGTTTTTTACTTACGAACTGAAAATAGTAGGATGATAATTTTTATACCAAATGTTATAGAAATATTAGTACTATATCAGTACAATAAAAGTAAAGAAAATCTATTTCCCTGTCCAGTCCCTTTAATATTAAGATCTCATAATTAATTGTAATATAAAATAAGATAACATTTAAAAAAAATAACAAAAACTACATTAACCGTTTCACTATATTATATGTATAACAATTAACAGAACAAATCCAATATAATAACAAACATCCTCATTAACACAGAAAAAAAGCACTCTGTAACAAATCTCTCAACATCCCAGAGAAGAAAAAGAGATAACAAGAATGGATCTTTTCTATCTTTCTACCACTTTCTTCCGGTCTGCTTACAATGCATTATTATTATAAGAGTGGATAAGTCCGGATATTCCTGGTTTGTATTGTTACAACCCAACAACAAAAACAGACCGCCATTTTTCTTTTTCGTTTCTAACAAAACTCTAATGGTGGGGTGAGGGGGGGGGGAGCAGGGAGAGGTTAAGATTTATGATAATGATAAGATGTACAACTGTAGGAATAAAAAAATAAAGATAGTTTTGAGGGAAAATCATGGGTGATTTTCTTGGGCAGAGTGATTTTTTTAAAGGTTTGGTTGATGGAGTTTTTTGGGGTAGGTTGGGTTTTTGGAATAGTGTTCATTTTTTTAGGAAATGTAGGTCAATGCGTTACTTTTTTTGTACTGTCAAATTGTATGGAAGATAAACGAAACATCACAACTCAAAAGGTTAAACGAAACTTTGTGATCACTGTCATTCAGCTCAGCAATTGCAAAAGAAATTGTTGATGAAGCTTAAAGCAGTGAAACTATATAACTGTATTAAGCCTAGTTTTCCTCTCTCTTACGACATAAGCCTAGTTTTCTTCTCTCTTATTCAACATTAAAATTATAGTTTTGAACGGAAGTACAGCAGCAGTCGTGTTCTGAAGTATATTTGGGTATTTGACCAAGCACATCCTCAAAATTAAGAAGTTATTTTTCATCAGTTACTTATTATTCATAACTGTCATATGACACGAGTATTTACCAATTCCTTGAGTAAAAATGAGAAATTCAACTATGACTTTTCTTTGCTTTTTTTCTGCAAATCAAACCAAAATTGTGTAAAGTTTACATTCGAATGTTCATGTAATTTATATAAATAATTAAATAAAATTATCAGCATAGATGAACAATATGATGTTACAAAGCACTACATCATTATGAAGGAATCAGCTGCTGTAAAAGTAATATTTAGATACCACTATGCTCGAGGCACTATTACGATTTACGAAGTTCTTCATGGAGAAATTTATAAAGAGATTCCATTTGCAAAAGAAACTTGTCCAGGAAATTTTTATAAGCGTGTTGAAAGACTCCATCTACATTCTGCACAACCATTGCGAAGATGTATTTTTTTGTTTAATTTTTTTAATTAATTTGATATTATTATTCTGTGGCACTTGTCAATTTACTGAATGTAAACAGAGTATGTAAATAAACATATATTCTCTCTTAAAATTACTATTTCGACTACTATCCATTTCGACACCGAGTAACGATAATAACCAGGCCGTGATTCTGCTATAACTTATTATAACACACTACATACACCTACAGACTCGAACACATTCCATCAAAAATAATTATTTCCCTCTTTCGTAGCAGTACATATAGCAAAATGTTGCACCTTTTCTGCCTCTTTCATCACATGTACAATCATGTGGTGGTATTTGAATAAATATTTGTAGAGTACGAAACTCGTTAATCGCTTTCACGGGAAAAATGTATGATTTGCCACTTGCTGCTGTATGTATGTATTGAGAAGGATAGAGTCGTGTATGAAATAGTACAAATAGGTTTTTGTCTGGATGAATGGATAGTGTTTTTTTGGTGTTTTTAACGTCAATGTGTATACATTGTTATGGTGTAATAATATAACGTATTGACTGGAAATTTCCTTTTCAAAACGCCATTCCTGTATATTTTTTTCACATCATTTTTGTGTGTAGTTCATTAAATATTTGACAATTATGAGACAATTATAACCTGCATTTTGTCCAAATAACCTTGACAGGGTTACCATATTTATACAATTTTTTTTATTTATTGTTCATCCTATTAGACAGTAATGGACAGTCAGATTATGCTTATATAAATTTCTAAAGATCGGCCAGGAAGCACATAGTATACATACTGTAAATTAATGACAAATATTGACATCAGGATATACTGAATGATGTTCTATTTTATTCCTATAGAAAGTAGGGAATAGTGGTAATATTCTCATTTCTCTAATATATTTATTCAATCGATTCAGTGCAACTCATGCATATAGTGCAACTGATACATATAGTGCAACACATACATATAGTGCAACTTATGCATATATAGTGCAACACATACATATAGTTCAACTCATACATATAATGCAACACATACATATAGTGCAACTCACACATGTAGTGCAACTCATACATATAGTGCAACAAAATACATATAATGCAACTCGTGCATATAGTGCAGCTCATACATATAATGAAACTCATACATATAGTGCAACAAAATACATTTTTTGTATACTAAATATGGGTTCTAATTTTACTACTTCGTTTACTTATTGCACGATCTCTTCAAATATCGTAACCTATTTGCTGAACAACAAAAGCTCCATCGTTTTAAACTTAAAACCACCAAAGAAACCACAAAGGTTTTAAAAACTGTAAATTCTCGAAAACCATTAAGGCCTCCAGTTTCCGCAACCCCCCTATTTCAATTGTTTACATCCCCCCCCCCTCAACCCCAAGTCGTCTTAACTGCTTGAAATTCATTTGCTTTACTTGAGGCAGTTTCAAGTTACTTGAAAGACGGATTAGCTCCTAGTCCTGTTTTATTTCATTAGGGTATGTTGACACTGCTGGCTCTGTACGACATTTTGCTCGGGATACAGGAGGTGTTAAGTTGATGACACTTTATGGAGAATTCAGAGGATATTTGAGGTGAAAATTAATGTCAAAGTCATTAGGAATGTGGGTGGTGAAATTTGGGAAAGTTTTGATGAGGATTAGGTTTGATGTAAATGGGTGTGCTTACATTTTTGTTGGTTGTCGAATGGAACTCGAACCCACTCCTCTGCCTTTTACATCCGAAGCAGCAGTCACATTTATATAAAAAAACATGATTTCTTTTAACGTATTCTCTCATTAACTGAAACTACTCGACACCTTTCAGTTATTGAATGGAAAAGTTGGGGGATACTTACAATATCAAGAATATACTTGCAATATCTGTTTGCTTTTTGGTCAAGCGCATTCATTTTGTCCAATTCTTTATTTTAGTACATTAGATATGTTTAATTTAAAGTGTAGTTTAGAAACTAATATTCATCAAAGTTGCTGTTATGTTATACTTTCTCAATGAATACTGTATAATGCAAAGGAAGGAACAAAAATTACATTAGTTTTATGGGACGATTATAGTGGAAACGTAGGAAAAATAAGATAGAAATGGAAAATCTTCAGGAGATTTCTTCTTAATATTATTTCTAAAAAAATTCTTAAAACTTCATATCCTAAATGCTTCCGAGTTACGACGATACTAAATATTTCTCTCGAGTCTCGACACACTCCTCCTTTCTTCTTAACCTGCAATCACAATTTTAGACTCTGTAATTTCCAAGACCCTTTTAATACCATTATTAACGCTTAAAACACGCCCAACTGAGAAGATAAATATCTTCCTTTGGTATGAAAATTCATCACCTACTATCTCCATGTTTTTTTCTTCGTCTATGTGAAAAATGTACGACACCGCAATGCAGTGGCGAAAAGTAAGGAAAAAAGGGAAGAAAAGAGCTCGGTGACGATAATGGACTGTTTATTGGCATTGTGTACTGTTTGGGAATATATAGGGGTTACTGTTGCACTTGGGGGTGTTACAAGGCTCGATATTGAAACCTGTTTTTTTTTTTTCGAGTTTTTGATTTTGCGTAAAATGGTAATAGTCTGTTTGCTTTTACGAAGTTATATTTAATTTTAAGGTTGTAACTACATCCCAGTTTTCATTTTCTTAAAGTCGGAGAGAGTATAGTGGCTTTTAAATCGGATATGATAACAGTAACAGTGAAAACGTTACCCAATTCAGACCACCAAATCTTAAAGAAGAAAAGATAAAAGTTACCTAAATCTGTTCTAAGATTATATTGTTCTCTCAAGTCTTATATTATGTGGAATTGTATTGCTTCTCTTTGACTATTAGCTATAATATTTAATTAAGTACAGAAGGAGTACATCGGTAGCTTAGTGGTAACAACACTGCACTCAAAATGCAAAAGTCAATCACGCGTTCGATTTCCACTCGAAGTAAAAAAAAATCTTGTTCTTATTTTTTTTACTCTAATGTAAAGTAGTCTGTTAATATATTTCATTTACCTAAAACCTTTGAACCTTTTGTGGAAAATATATAGCTTAAAATGGCGACATTCAATACAAGTAATTTGATTATTATTTGCTTGAAAAATCTATGTAAACTGAAATTGTGAAATTCTTAATATTTCGATGCTATAGCTCACGATTTATAATGTTTTTTTCCTTGATTTATAATCTTTTAAATAAATATTGTTGTATATTTCTACAGTAAATAAGCAGTTGAGTATATCCCTCCTTGGTGAAACGTTTTCTGAAAGTTAAAGAAACCTTGGAAACTTCGATTAAAAAAAATACACAATGCTCTATTTATTTTCCTTGTATTATACAAATAGTAACAAATTTTCTTCTGTTTTCCTTGGAGTGCAGAATTCTTATAAATACTTAATACTGCTGAGAAACTAAAATTCTCGTGGGAAACTAAATAATAAGTTACGTACACCTTACGGTAGAAACTGTTTTCAAGAAGTTTTGGTGTATGCTATATTTTACAGATGATTTACGACTTTCGGTTTCGTTTTGGTTTAAGAACTTTGTTGCAGAAGTCTTTCATATTTCAGTGATGATTTTTAGCACTTGTAGTGAGCTTCTTGTTGATGCTGGTTGATGAAATTTCCGTGATGTGGTTATTCGCAAGACATCCTAAAATAACAACTTTAAAGTTTTGTGGAACATGTCCTTTGAATTTGTGCCTCTTTTTTGTAACTTTATTTGTATGTTATACTTCTCAACATATTGTTTTTTGAAAATGTTTGTATGATAATAAAGCAAACGAAATGTCAATCCAGTATTTTATTGTGTTTTGAAGTGATTTAATCCATAATTTTGAAGATGAATTATTTCCAGTCATTTCGTTTAGTTTTAGTAACACATATATATTATTACACTTTTGAAAAGTGAGTAAGAAACAACTTTAAAAGTTGGAGATTAATGGTGGATGAGATTGTTCAATTCTAGTGGTCAAGGCTGTTACCCGGGAAGCGAGAGGCGTCACGGGGTTCAGTTCTTACATCTATACCAAAAAATTTCATTGTACCTTTTATTGTGGTATCGATCACCAGGGGTTAAACCATATGAATATTATACGTTGTCACACTTTGCCTTCTCTAAATAATAATAAAATATCACAATGATAGCCAAAGAAAACCCAAATCCTTCATCAACCGTTCAGAGAAATGTACCCAATAACTCGAAATCCATTTCAACTCTTCTTCGAAAAGAAAAACCAATAAATCCAAAACCATACACCAAAAGCATGTCAAAAGTAATATGAATCAATAAACCTCTGACACCACATAGAACTAAATAAACCTATAACCGCATAAAACCCAGTACATTAACGCCGACCCTGGGTATGTAGAGGAATGTATATAAATCGGGGTACTTAATGGTTTTCGACGGCGCTGAGGTTCTGCTAATGTCATATTGATGTGATCCATAAATTACACGAAAAGGACCTCTCCGAATAGGGAATCAGACGAGGGTATATATAATGCAAGGGTATTCCGTGGGTTCTCTGTCTTGTACCGACGGTAATGGTCAGTTACGACAGAGAAAAGGAACATGATCATGTAAGAAAAATGTAAGAGAAAAGGAACATGATCATGAAAAGGAACCATGATCATGTAATGATCTGTTACAATTAACTGAAATACGTTATTTACAAATCTACAGTAAACTAATTTGAATTATTTTTAATAAATCAAAATATTCTCATGATCTCCTGGAAGAGGAAATATAATTCCCAAGTTTCCATTGACAGCAAAGGTTACACGTTTTTTTTTTTACATTTTTGAACCGGTAGAAAAAAGCTCTGTACTTATACAACATATAACAATAAATGCATAATGTAAAATAGTGTCAACTTTGTGCGAGTATACTTGAGATTTCTGGTAATGAACATCTCAACATCGTTTGCTAACACTGAGTTGACCCCTTCCTCTTGAGGAAAACCTTCTTCGTGTACAAAATATAATATTCTTAAACCTGAAAATATTATTTGTTTACACAAATAATTACGAAGAGACACTATGGTTGGGCAATGAAATTTCAAGCGTTCCAAAACATTAAATCTATCAGAACATTAGAACTACAGCTTCTTCTAATAAAATCATGATAAATATGAAAAATCTACCACCACAAACATTTTTTACACATAATTTGACTAGTGTAAACATCTATCACTGTACAATTCCACAGTACAAGAAAAGGAAAACAGAAAAAGAAAAATTCCTTTTCTAAACCTGTCTTATTATATAAACCCAGGAGAGATTTTTTTCCCTTTTCCTTCTCTCCAGTTATTACATATTTATAACACTCCAAAAAAACCGTAGGAAAAGGGACTACTGCAAGGGGGAACCTTTCCTCCCGTACTTTTCCTTACTCTTGTGGGAATAAATAGAAAATTCCCGAATTCTTCAACAATGGCGACTGGAGATTTTGTGGGTACTGTATATGGAAGTCCGTTAAGTTTTTATTCCTTTTCTATTGCTTCTTGTGTAGGGCGGTAGGAAGATTAGGCTTATTGTGGTAACTGGGGACTGAATCGTTGGTTTTATAGGAATGAAGCGACATTTCGTTGATATGCGAATTTTGGGTGTGTAAAGTGGACGTGTTTGAACAATTTCTGAGCAGATCTACAACAGTAATAAAGAAACATTCTTATTTAATATTATTTTAAATTAAATTATTAGAAACTTTGCAAAGGAATATATATTGTATATGAAATGTTTTTAACTGACTACTTTGCATTGGAAAAATAAATTAAGAACAAGAAAAATTTCGGCTCAAGTGGAACTCGAACCCACGACCTCGGTCGTGCTTTAAAAATTTATCGGATTCAATTAAAGCTCAGATGGTAGAGCACGGTCCTGAATAGACCGAGGTTGTGGGTTCGAGTCCCACTTGCGCCGAAATTTTTCTTGTTCTTAATTTATTTTTCCAATGTAAAGTAGTCAGTTAAAACATTTTCATTTATTTCATTTATAATTCTTAATTAAGATGATGTATCCCGAGAGTATGTGAATTAACTTTGGACGAAATTATAATTTCACCATGCAAAAAAGAATAATAGACATGTAAGTACAGGTAAATTGGGTTAGATCATTGGGTCATCATGTTATGCTGCATCACTCGTCTTCATAGGTCACTTTTTGTTGACCCAAGTGGATAGTCACATCTGTTTCTGCAAGTCAGTTGTAGTAAACTAATTACTCGTTGTCGTATACCAATACTGTAAACTTCAATTATACCAATACTGTAAACTGTAAAGCTATCAATTTTTTTTTAGCAATTATGCATTTATGATCAAAAAGTGTCTTTAGTGATTATGATCACCATATAACACCGAAGATCAGGATGATTGGAAGATCGAAATAACTTTAAAGACCATTTCCATTTTTTCTTTCTTGACATGATCAAGGAAGCGATCTCACATTTCTTCCTGCTTTGTTTTGGATCTAGAGCTCTTGTTATTGAATCTGGACATTTTTCTTATTATACTGGCTGATCTATTTGTTCATTAACGGAAGACTTATTCACTGCAGCAGATTGAATGTATTGCTGTACACGACCAAAGTATAGGAGTCAAATTAAAGTTATTATGTCACCTAAAAATATTCACGGATAGAAACCTAAAGAGAGACTGTGAATCGTCGAAAAATCATCCTTATGGAATAAAGGAACCTCAACACTCATCTGAACCAATAACGCCTCTAACACCGAAGTGTAGAACTATACCACTAGACCATGCTGGTGGCTCCTCATACTAATATCGTTACATCTAAGTAATGTAGAACTCCTACACCAGAGACATTAATGCCTTCACTCTTCCTTACCGACACCTCTCCATCCCCTTTAATCCCATCTTCCTTTCGCCGACCCTGTTTTGACTGCTCGTGAGCCATGTGGTTTCGTTTCGGGGGCTGCATCGGCGTGGGCGGGGCCAGTCTCCATCCTCCCCCTCCATCCAACTTTTCCTCATCAGTGGGATACAGACTCCGAAGGGGGGAGGGTGCCGCTAGTCCCTATCAAGTGCCGATAGTTATTATATTGTGTGTTATATTGTCGAGATACCGGTACTATGGCTGAGTTTTTGTGCTGTGCGTTTTCACTATTGATACGCTGCCGCCGCCGGTTTTTGTGAGATGGAAACTATCGAGGAGAATGCCGCCGCCGATGCTGAATATGGTAAGACGGCGGAATAATGGGTAATTAGGGTTGAATTAGGTTTGTTGAAGGTGTTTTTTTTCTGGGTTATGTAAAATTAAGGAGAGATTGATTGATTAATGAACGACGATGACATTATTAGGTGTTTACATTTTGTAATATTAAATGACAGATGCATGCTGATCTAGTATCAAGTAGAACAACTGACTGTTCTATGCATTAATATCGTCATGAAATGGAAATATCCTGAAACTGCTATTAACGTATATATTAGAATCATTGTAAGAGATCTCTGAAAAACTGAAATTAATTCAGCTTTGCATAGAAAACCGAAAATTTAAAGGGGGAATTCCGCAATTTTGATTTTATTATTCTTTGATGCAACTGTGTTCCTGTGAGGATTTTTCACTTCTATTAAAAATTATTGCTAATACATACTTATTATGTAAGATAATAACATTAGGCTTATGTAAGATAATTTAGAATAAAGAAAAGCAAATAATTTGATACCAGCACTCAATAGTATTCCTTCCGGTATGATAGAAATAATATCGATATCGATAATTATATCGTATCGATTAATATCTGACTTTTCATCGATAATAGGGATGTTGATAACGGTATTTGACTTTTCGATAGCGAAATTTGAAATGTCGATGATATTTGGTAATAGATGTATCTTATCGATATTAGGAACAATATTATCTTTGAGGTATCTGGGCCTATCGAACTTCTCCTAACAAGGAATGTATAATATTAATTATATTATATATGTCAATTTAAGGAACTCTTGTCAACATGGGCGAAGGCCACGAAGACAAATAAAAATTAT
>JAQIWE010003679.1:0-11536 GCA_034698565.1 Campodea plusiochaeta | reverse complement strand
AAATCATGCAAATACCTTTCATAGATCCAGAGATATCAATTTTTGAAATTTTGAGCAGGAACACAGCTGAAAAAAAGGGCCGATATTGCCAGGGCAGTAAATCAACGGGGAATTTTTTTTCAGCAAAATAAAAAAATATGGGTCTCATTATTTATCCCAAAGAACACATAAAAGAAATTTGAACAAAATCTGAGACTTGAAGTGAACATTTTTGGATTTCTTTGTCTGTTTTGATATGGAACCTGCCTTTTTCAATTTTCTCAAAATATCCTAAAGTGCAGATACTGTACGAGGTTTTGCAACTGACTCAATTCTTAGATAAACGGTTTTTGTAGCGAAGCGATATCAAATCAAAATTTATTAAGAGGTTACCAGCCTGTAAAACAATATGAAGAAACAATGACCTTTTTTCCCAATCTGATGATGAAGTCTTACTTAACTTTGAAATCTAGGTCAGTGTCAATTGTGACAATATGCAGGAAAAACCCTTTCTTTCATTTGATAATTGTAAGAAAACCTGCAGTCTATTGTATTTAATTAGATGATATGTGACTTAAATAAAAATGAATAAATTACAATAAACCATACTTTCACTTTTTCCCAGGGCCCTTGATGATTCCCATGGTGATGGTGGAGGTAGTTTTGATTCAAGTGGTGCATTCCATGGTGGAGATGCTGATAGAAATTTTACATCTTCAGATAATATACAACAACATAATACTACTTCCAATGAAGCTCATGATTCTCATAAAGATGTACATGTTCCACAGCATAATACTACTGATATACAAGTACAAAAGAAACATGCAGGAGATGGTGATACTGGGAGAACAGTTTCAGTAAGTTGTTATGGGTTAATGGATTGGTTGGGGGGAAGTTTAGGCGGGTGTAAGTTACAACTTATTACTGTTATATCTTTTATGAATACTGTTTCCTAACTGTGGAAGAAATGTAGCTAGTTATGAAATGTATGAATTATTATATTGGTATTATATGGTGCAGTTGTTTCTTGTATAATAAAGTTGCTATTATTTTTAAATGTTAAATTACGTAATTACTTATATTCATTTTATTTTTATATTTTCTTAGGGGTACTTATGGAAGAATACTTTATTCTTCTCGATAGACTTACAGTAACGAATAATAAAATCCTACCTTCTGGAAATAGTTAAACATGTAATTTCGACTGATATTTTATGTTTTTAAATCATTAAAAAGTATTTTGATCAGTATTTTTCTGTAGCCTACTTCAAAATTTGTTAAACTGAATTGATGTAGGCCTAGTTTATATAGTATCAAATAATAAAGTTATATAACTTTCAAATATTTACTGATATGAAGTTAATTATGGAAAGTACATGTAGTATCAAAAGTCCAAAATATTATGCTACATGATTTACTATGATGAATTTCACAAAATATGTCATTTTCTTCAGTTAGATTATTTAATATATTTTTTTTTGGTTGCTGTAGACTAATTTCTATTCTAAATGTTTAAAAAAATATGTTAAAGAAAAGAGAATCTGTTTCTTTTTCCAATGTTAATAAAACTTAAATATGCTCTTTTTCAGCGTGAAGAAAGTGAAAATAATGTTAAAGTTGAAAGTAAACCACCTGAGAAAAAAGATAAATTAATACCTGAAGATGTGCCTCAGATGCCAGAAGCTCGTGAAGAACAGTTAAATATGAATTGGTTTTATAAAGATCCACTTGGAAGATTGCAAGGTATGACATTTGCACATTCAAAGCTTGAAAAAGCTATTGAGTACAGGTAATAATTATTACTAAGAAAAAAATTCTTATGTTCTGGTTTCTGGAATAAAACAGTGAATGCAGTGAGTCTCCAAATTATACAAAGTTCTTTTGTACGGAATTATTTTCCACCTGTAATAATGAAACTTAAGGAAATGAAAATAATCTCAACAATTTAACAATTTGTAGCAAAAAAACAGTTGTGATATTAAAGTGATAAATTATTTGGGAATTATCAAGTTTTTATTCCATTATCAAATATTCAATATGTGGACGATGCAGGTGATCTTGCTGAAAACTTTAAAAAAATAATTGCACCATTCTAGTTTTGAATAAGGGGAAGTTTTCATATTAAAGTACATTTCTGGAGTTAAGAAATTGTAATTAGGCATTTTTAGAAAATGCCCACAATTAAAATTGAAATGACTGATCTATTTTTTACGAGTAATATATACTACACTATTTTGAAATGACATCCTGCATATTGTTAACATACTTCCATACTTGAAGAAATATCACATAGGCCTATATGCTACTTTTAAAGTGAAATTAAAATACTTCAATAAAAAGTATTTTAATTGTAGGACCATTTTCGTCAAGCGATATGGAAGACTGGTTTGATGCTGGTTATTTCTCTATGTCACTTTTGGTCAGAAGAGATTGTGATACAACATTTTCTAAATTGGGTGATCTCGTTAATGCTTTTGGTCGAGTGCCATTTTCCTGCAAAGAACTTCAAAAACCTCCTGTTGTGCCAGAAAAGGTAACTTCATTTTCCTGTTATCTAAAACTCAAAATATTAAATGTGGTAACTTGGAGTATAATAAGAACATGTTCAAAAAAGCTTTTTTTCCTAATCATATTTGAGAAAGTTATACATTACTAACATTTTATTCCATTCCAAGAAAGTTTATTTTCTGTTTTCTGACGTGTTTATTTTTTCAGGGTCGTCAGTTTAGTGATGATTCTGAAGAACTTAAACAAACTTCTCTACCGTTTATTGTTGAAGATCCAAGAGCTGTTAATTCTGTACCTAAAACAACTGCAGAACCTTGGATATCATATGAGGTGAGTTTCTTATGATTTTAATAGTCACTGTAATTATTTCTTGTCACATTTTTAACTCTATGTTTACTAGTGACTTGTGAATATTGAAAATTTTGAACTTAAATAGAATATTTTTAAAGTTCGAATTCGATTCTATATTTAAAATTTTGGTATTCGCATCTAGTGTTGACTAATTCATCCTGACAGCAGCTATAATTTAATAGCATCTTCAAGATGTTTACTAAGCTAGTACATGAAAACCTTGTTATTACGATATTGGTTTATACGAAATACTACGTAATATGAAGCTTTACCTTATCCCAAACCAGAAGCATAGGAATTTCCATTATAAAAGTTCATATAATACGAAATACCTTTATTATGAAATACAAAGTGAAAATTTTTCCCACTATAAAAAATGTGTTTATTAGGAAGTAAAGTTAAATGACCATCACATAAACACCCTTCCGTGGCAATTGTACTACCTCTACTGCTGAATGAAAACAATATTCATGCTTTGTTATATCCCCTTCTCAATAGTCATATGGGCCACCTGCCAGATGTTCTAATCATTTGTAAGCATAAAAAACTTTGTAAATTGGATCTTTTCTTCTGTTTGAAAAGATTTTTAATATAAACTAAACTTCAGTATAAAAACTTGATGCACAGTAATATTTTGATAAAAACAAAAAAAAATTATATAGGTTAAGGTAATATTTTGGCATTATACTCCCAGTGAAAATAAAATGTTAAAAATTATTATTTCTGTACTGTTGGATGGTTGCCAACATGATTTGAAGGAAGAAAACAAATTAATTAAATTTATCATGGTTGTTATACATTGGAAAATAATAATGAATGTTTACATTGTTTTACTACCATAGATAAAAACCATGCCAAATGTTAAGCCTCTGTTTACAAAAATAATATTGGACAGGACATTAGTGCACCGGTATTATGAACCTGTTTATTACGAATTTGCTATATTTGGTATTATGAACCTGTTTATTACGAATTTGCTATATTTGGTCACCTCAGTTTCGTATTAACCAGGTTTTCATGTGTTATGGATTTTGACCTGATTCATTTTCTGAAGAGTAAAATAAAAATAGCCTATCTCTATCTGTTGTTACATTGTCTCAATATAAACAAAACAGTTTGTCAGGCGTGAGTACTGTTTATAATTAGGACTAGATTGAAACTACACTTTGAAATGTATTCTCTAATGTTCATTTAGAACCACAAGTATGTGCAGCAAAAATGATATTTTATCTTGTTTATAATTATGCATGAAAATAACATACAGGATTTTAGAGTACAGTACTTGTAGCATAGTGGAGATCTAATATGATTTTCCACAATTTATTTGTGCTTGCCTTTAGAATGGTCTTCGTCCAGCATTTGGTACGGGAGGTCCCAGTGGTAGTCCTGAAAACATGGAAGTGGACACTGAAGTTAACATGGACAAATCAACAACAGACAGGGCATGTAGTTCTTTCTGTTGAATAGCAACTTTTGTAATTTGCCGTTTTAGAAGCATTGCATGAGTTATAGTTATGTCAGTTGTTGCATTATTAAATAATTATGTGCAAGTAGTTTTTATGTCTGTCATATAGTTTCAAAAGTTATTTCTAATTCGGAATCTGTTGGTAAATTATGTTCTAAAGATCAGAAAAATCTTTCTTACAGTTGAATCTATTTTTTTCCATCAGTTTTACAAATTATATAACTGAAATTACTCTTGTTACTTAAAAAAATTTGCTCTTGTAATAAGTTCAAAACAACTGCTGTATTACAGTTTATTTATTCTAAAAATTCTACCAGAAAAGCATTAGGCATAGGTCTAGTTAAGTCACAGACCTAGTCAAAATTTGGATAGGCCTATTTAATTTTTTGAAAAAATTAATAAAAGCATGAAGAAGAATATATTTCATGTAGGCTAGATCATAATATTAATACTACAGTTATTCTGTTCATTTTCATAACATACTGTCATGAAAAATAATAGCATTCTTATGATATTTTAAGTTTTTTTTTGTTTCTTAGATACTTTTGTAAGCAAAACTACTTTGCTAAGGGTAATGTCATACTGTAATGACTACTTCATAGTTTGCTGTTTGTTAGTAGCAGTATTGTGTTAATTACATGCATTATTAGTAGACTAGAATTTATGTTGTATTTTGTTTCAGCATGCTTGTGAACTAGATAGAGAATTCTATTTTTGAAGTTCGTTCATATTCTAAAGTTACATAACCTACTGTTCCTTTATGACACTTTTTCAATATTTTCATGGGAATCCTAATTATTTACTTAAACTAGCATGTTACAGGCAGTTGAATGCCTCTTGTATGTTAGTCAGTTTTCTGACTGTATCTCTTTGCCATTTTCTTTGATGCCTTGAGCAGCAATACAGTTAGTTGGATCTGGCATGTACAGAAACAATCCTCATTCAACTTTTCTTTGGGAATGTTTTTCATCAACTTTCGCTAAGGAAGTCAGGAAAAGTAAAAATACCATTGAAAAGCTTGAAAGATGAACTTTCTGTTGGTATTTTAGTTTGTTCAATTGGGTAAATTTAAATTGACGCAAAAAATTCCTGAACTTGGCACTTACCTTTCCTACATCATTTATTTCAAAAGTGCTTAAAAGTACTCAACTTCATAAATTTTTGGCATCATTTTAAATTTACTTTAAAAAAACATCTTCATAAAATACATCTCCCAAGCTTTCCAACTTCAATTTTTTTCCTATTTAAAGTATCAAAAAACCTTCGCCATACAGATTGTATGGCGAAGCAAAATCAGAAAATAGTCTTGTGTACATGGCTACATGCCACATCAAACTGACTTTATCCACAAAAGACACCATAAATGAAAGAAGCAAAAGATAAGTCAGAAAACTGACTACTTGTATGCTGTCATACAGTCTTTCACATATTAGGCTATATGTTGATTGCAAAATTTAGCATCAAATTATATTTGTGAGTATCATGCCTACTAACACTAATCTACAAAAAAATTGATCTGAAAACTAACTTAAACTTCACACAATACCAAAATGTTGTTCACACTTTATCTCCTTTTTGCTTTGTTACTCTGTTGTACTGCTTGCATAATAGCTTGTTTTTAATTTGTTTTACTTTTCAGTAGTTTTGTGTTGTACAATTCTCATAAACCAATATTTATTTGATTTAATTTTGTAATTTTAATCTTATTTGTTGCAGGATAAGAAAGTACAAAATGAGATCTTAGATGTGCAAAGACAAGCAGCTTATGAAGAAGAGAACAGAAGGGTGTATGAGGAGCAGTGTAAAGATTACATCATGGAACTTCAAAAGGTCGTTGCTAATCCAAGGTATGACAGCATGGGTGTTTTTATTACATTTATCCATCTTGGATGTAGAATTAAGGTAGAGTCTTGCAACAGATAAATATTGAATTATATTATTTACCATGCCACAAAGTAATGTTTAACAAAATCCTCAATTTTGTATTCTTATTTATAAATTTATCAGCAAAATTCTTAGACAATATTTCACATTATTGCATGTTACTGTATTTTATTCCCTCAACAATTTATGTAATAATATGTTTTTATTTTTTAAATTACATTTTTTTGGCACTAACAGCTTACGAAATAGTAAAATACTAACTTTAAAACTTTTATTTAGAATTTTAATTTATTCATATGACATAGGGCCTAATAAACTTATGTAGCGTATTTGTATGTGTGTGTTAATGTATTGCTGTTTCTTGTTGACAGAATCCAAGAGTTTTCCCTTTTAAATATTCAAACACACATTAACCAGCTAAGAAAATGGTCTCATTTATCAGAACATCAACAGTTGGAGGTAAATATATATACTTAGAGATAAATAAATATTTTTTTCTATTGCAGATGTAATATTTCATTTGTTATCTCAGTTATTAGTGATTCTTCTAATTTGAAAAGTAATTTTCAAGTGTATACTTCAGTATGAACTGCTGAGAAAATTATAATTTTATTTTAGGGAAATATTTAATTGTTTTTATTGTTTGATAGAAATATTTTTTAACAAAGTTCTGATAGAGTGATAGTGCATATTATTGGAAATATTGAATCTCTTGTGTCATTCTGGTTTTCTAATAAGAAACGAGACAAATTTATATTACAGGCCTATGAAACTAAAATTTGTTTAAATTATTAATGCTCCAGTCATCCAGCGCAATAATTTTCACTCTATGTAGGCTATATTAAGAAAGTTCCGATAATTTTCATAGGATATTATGATTTTCATATAATACAAATAAGTTGTAGCCCTTATATTGTAATCAAGCCTGCAAAATTATTATAAATACTGTCAAAATTCAGCAAATGTTTCTGATATAACTTTTTGTTTTTACACAATCACAAATTTCAGTTTTCAGACAACATTATCTCTCTTATCTGAATTAAAAAGGACAGTATTTTAATTTTAATTTCTTTTTTTCCCTGTTAGCTTTGTCTGAATTTCATGCGTCACTCTCAAATTCAACTCCAGCCACCTCAGTTTGGTATAGTACCTGCAGTACAACCACAGCCTGTACAACAACAAGCTGACAGTGAGAAGAATCCACTCCAAACACTTCTCAAACAATTACAACAGGTAAACAACACTTTCTTATACGAGGGTGGTTCAGAAGATATATGACAAGTTTAATTACGACGTCGCCAGTAAACCGATATCAAAGTGTCTATACTCATTTTAAAGAGAATTTAATTCTCTAAAAACTATGTAAATCTTACGTCTATTCTATTGGTATAAATCGGATAGATTCTTATATTGGTATCGGATATACCACGGATCGGGCGAAATTACACAGATCTAACGACTGAAATTCTTCTGTAAATCGGTTCTGTCGAAAATGGTAAAATCGTTAATTAAATCTTGTTTAAGTTGCAAATTTTAACATTGTATCAAAAATTCTGTACTTTATTCTCTATGTGCATAACTGTATTTGTAAATATAATATACCGGTAGGTTTAATATTATTTTTTTTAAATATATATGCTACAAATTATAATTTGTATGGAAACTGTACAGTTGTGAAACAGTTAAACTTCTCTTTTCAGAATGCTACCAGTAATTATTTTTTACTGCTGTGTTTATAAATAATACAATTCTAGAAAATGCCATTTTAATAAATATAAATTCTGTGATTACATTTCATGTAATAAAAGAACAACTTGATTCGTTTGAGACAGTGATCTAACTGATAATGCATTTGACAGTAGTGCATTACAATATAACAATCAAATTGAGATACAAAGTATTAACACATTTGAATATGCATTATGCAACACCTACTGTACTTGCTTTTCACTGTGAAAAGCACTAAAAGCACGCTATTAAATTATTACTGTGATTCTTGAATATTATAAAGAAAGCATTAATAAAATAATTATTTTCGTTATTTTTAATTTTAGGGTCCTAATTGTGGTCAACCTGGTTGGAGTGATATGAACGATCCAACTCCAATGAATGTATTACATCATCCACACGTTGGATTACTCTCAGGGCAAACAAACATTAATAGAAGAGAATCACCAAATGTTATTGGAGCTCCAATTGGTTCATTTGGTATGCCTATTAATCCTATTGAACAACAAACAACATTACCTGATCGGAGAGAACAAGTAAGTTTGCACTTCTACTTTCAAGCATTGTTTTTTTAAATGTATGTATGTATTTAATCTATATATATTGTTTATGAACTATATTTGTTTCCGACATTTGGAATGGTAGCTAAATAATATGGTATTTAATTAAATTATTTGAAATTTTAATGTTGAAACATTGTCTTTACATTTACAGATATGTTATCATTTCATGTTACTAATATTTGGATTTCTAATTTAAAGCATGATAACAGTCAAGCAGTTTTGAATGATATTTAGCCTATTGTTTTGACATTAACTGAGAAAGAAATTACATATTCACTTGGTATTATTATATTACAAACTGAGAAACTAATCATAATTAAGCAAATGAATTTTTATAATCTGAACAAAACTATAATATGCAATATATATTTTTTTGTGGAGCTCGTGTTTAGCATAGCCTACTCTCTAATTATGTAACAGCATATTATCCCCAATTATGTACCAGCATAATCCCTAATTATATAACAGCATAATCCCTAATTGTAACCCACGCTAATTCCTTTCTTCAGGCATTACCTATTGATAATAGAAGTGATAGAGTGGTTCCATCAATGAAATTCCCTCCAGGCCATCCACAATTTCAACAACAACAACAACCACTTCAACCTCCCCGCCCCCCTCATGTTGTCCTATCTCATTCACTACAAAATCCACATATATTAGATGCTGTACAATCACACTTCCAAGTAAGCATGGTCTTATTTATGTGCACTTGTATATGATTTACACAGATTTGGATTTCTTTGTGGAATCATAAAAGGCCTGTCTATTTCGATGTCATGTTGTTTCAGTAAAGAATTTCACTTTAGCAGCTATTTGCACTCACCAAACAGCTAATATTTTTAGTGATGGTCTACTTGAAAATTGTTACTTTCTGATCCACTTTCTCACTTCAAAAATTGTCCAAGCTATCTAAAAATATTGAACTTTCAATCTCCTTTAATTCACTATTTTTACCTCAAAATTTCATTTGATTCAATTTGTAACTTCTAAAACATGTTACATAATGATATTTTTTAAGTTTAAGTTACAAAATACAACGCATTCAAACGTAATGAAGTCTGCTATGTTCTTGCTCAGTTTTACACATCATCTGAAGTGCGAGTAAAAATAGTAAACAATTAGTAAGCTCGCAAAACTGAAGAGACAAATTTTCACAACCAAATAGACAAAAATACTTATAACTAGCAGCACATGAGCGAAACAGACTAGTCTAAATAAAATTTTGTAAATGTTTTTAAAGACACTCTGAGTCGTCTATTCTGTATAATGGATTTGCAATCCTTTATACAGAACACACTACTTGTGAGGTCATATTGTTTTGTGATAAGTCATGCAACTTATAATAACTTCTCAGTATTAACTCTTTTATGCAAGTCATATGTATTAACACGATAACTAATATTTCACTTTGTTAAAATTTCTTCTTTGAATCGTAGATTTTAATGGTGAGCACTTTTTTATGTGATATTGTATATTGGCTTTACAGTAATTCTTGAAAATTACGGTAATGATAAGAAAAATCAACTTACAAATTTCGTAACTAGTGAGCAATATTAATTTCAACTGATAATTGATCTAAGTTTGCTCAGATTATGTTATAACTTATAAATGTCATTTCATTTTAATAGTAATAAATCAATCAAACAACAGACCATGTTTGGTTATTCTAATTCTGTAAAGGTAATAAGACTATTTACATCAGCAGCATAACACTGCTGGAAGCTTTTATGCTACATTAGCATGTAGAAGGGTTACAGTTTTATTTTCCTGCATGTTTTAAAACTCTTTTAAAATAAATTGGTACATTACATCTATAGCGTAATATATTTCTTTAAAACTGGATACTGAATTGTTTTTAACAGCAGTCTAGAATAATGTTAAGTCCTATAATTCTTTTGAAATGTAGATTTAAAATAAGGAGAATGTTTACAAAACTTTATTACTATAGTCCAAAAATTTTCTTATTCTTTATTTTGTGTACCATGAAGTTTATTGTTTAGTTCACAAAATTAGTAAATTTTATGAAACATTGCAAAGTAGTAACATTACGAATGAAGTTAATGTTTTTAAAATTGTGAATGTTTTGTATTTTAAAAACACCTGATAATTTTCATATGTTGTATTAACGTTTCATTATGAATTCTTTAATTATGTATAATAGGTGAGCAATGTCTATGTGCATTAATAAATAGTATTATAATGTAATTTGTACATTTTTTTGTTTCTTCTTTAGATGGGTCCAGGGGATGTACATCCATTACGTATGAAAGGTTTTCCACCTCAGACTGTTCCTAAACCTGCATTTGCTGATCCTGTTATTGTGCCTCAAGGAAATGATAATCAAAGACAACCAAATGTAAGCAAAAAATACAATGTAATAATATTGTTCTTTCAATTCAAAATATTTATTTTTTGCATATTTCAAAATATAAAAATAGACAAACATGAGAGGGAGGGTTGTGTCTTGAAGTGTAATTTGTTAGTTACTCGTATAGTAATGATATTATTTGAACATTTAATTAATACTGTGTATTAATTTTTTTACTTCCTGCTGATTGATAGCAGTGAAGTTATTTGATGAACGAACCTCTTTTACTAATACAGTTTTAATATTCAATCTTCAAGAATTTGTAAAGATGGAGCAATATCTTCACATCAGTAATATTGAATGTTTTTATGAATACAGTTAAAGTCTTAGCAGTCTGAAAACTTATTATTGATATAAAAGATTATAATATAATTGTAAATGTTTCCTTGTTTGTAGGAATTTTGGTATTCTGGCAACGTTCCACCCCAGTGGCCAGTTGGAGTTCCACCATTTAGAACTGAACCGATTCCAAAGCAACCAACAAATGTAAGTTAATAAATCATTTAAATACAGTAGTTCTTCACAGATACATATATTTTTTAAACTCAAACTCAAAAGTCAGCTGTAGTGTCCGCAGCTACGTAGACTTTAGATAATATAAGAGTATTTTTGAGCTAGAAAAATCTAAAGTTTCTAAGTGCAATTTTACCCTTATACTATCGTCCTTTATTCAATTCATATACC
>JAQIWE010003678.1:0-11537 GCA_034698565.1 Campodea plusiochaeta | reverse complement strand
CTGCATCAAGTCGCATCTCCTTTTTTTCTATGAGGATGGGGGAGGCTGGAGAATGAAAAGAAACCCACAATGAAAAATGATTTGCAATTCAAGAAGAGCAAAAAAAAAAATTCTGTTGCAGGCCTTCCTCTGATCGATATACGGTTTTTGCAAGGTACAGTAAATATACTTGCTGACACCTTTCATATAGACGTGGATGTATGCATATACCGATTCAGTGCAAATTTTTTGTCTGTGTGTAAAAAGAAAAATGTATTCGAAAGCATGCTGGTGTCTTTGAATTGAATGTTTTGTTGGGAAGTGTAGCTATTCTGAATTTCATGTTTGTATACATAAGAAAAATGTACGTTTTCTATACTTTTAGAAAAATAGAAATTGTTGTCAAGAAATTTGTCAGAGGGTAAATCTGACTTCTTGATTCGGAGTTTCAGATATTTTTTTTAACTTTGCTAATACTTTTAATTGAATTTATGTATCATGAACAACTTCTAAAGTTGAAAAATAAAATAATTTAAGTTGAATAAAACAAGGAAATCATAAAACTAACATTCACGCAAAATTTATTTAAAAGATTAGAAACAATTTATGATTATTTTTGTTTACAGAGTCACAAAGCTCTGAACCGTAAATTAGAAATGACAGGTAATTAAATAGTGCATATGAATAGAAGTGTATACAATAGCCATAATAACGCTAATGTTATCTTCATAATTGTGATTGTTTCTGTGAATCAGTTAATGAAAAATTCAATTTCCTGACTGGATGATGTTACTGTCTATTGACAGAGAGAAGTAAGTAGGCGTAATAATATTTTATCTATATATGAACATAACAAGAGGAAATATAATACGTTGGCATAAAGATAATAACACATTACTTTGAAGTTTGATGAATCTGAAGTAGGAATTGAAACGAACTATTTATTTAGCGTAAGCACTCTTTCTTTTTAAATAATATAAAATCATTTTTAACATTGTGCATATTTGTTAGTACAAAATTAAAAAATAATATACTGAGTACCTGTATATTTTAGCAATCGGTCGTGGTCTAGTGGTTGGCCATCAGACTAGGGAGCAAGAGGTCCCGGGGTCGATTCCCAGCCAATGCCAAATTCTTAAGGCTTTCTTAATTATAAACCTCCGAAAGACTTCTGGGTTCAACCATCCTCTTTTAAATGGGTATCTTGGGGGTTTAAGACAGTCTGACCGTGATGATGTGCCTCCAATTTCTGTGTCGGAGGAACGGAAGCATGGATCTTCATATCGTCATGCTGTAGCATAGGATCAAGAATTATCTTTCATGGATCAAAATTTTAATCGTATTTGCACAATTAGTCTACGTCTATGTGATATGCATTTAAAACGATAGAAATTTTGCATGCTACAAAAATACCATTTACTCTTTACGATTTTTCATACATTGTAGTTCATACTTCAATATTTGTATAAACTTTCTGGCTCCCCAAAAAATACCAGTAAGTTCCTCTGGTTATATATCATTCACTAAATGAGCTTTTTGCTCTTTCACAATATTTGAACTTGCATAACACTGCATGTTAAATTATAATTAATTAAATGACACGTAATCATGAATTTACTTTGTCCTAGAAATATTCTTTTATAATTATTATGTCACCCACTAAGATATCAAACAACAAATATCATTATTTTATTCATCATACAGAGCAATCTCATTAACAATTCTTAAACATTCCCTGTTTTCATATTAAATACCAGCAGGTAATAATATTTTATGCCATCCAGACACAGTAATACAAGTATATTAATTTTTAATCCTAGCTTGTTTTCATTTTGCACATCAGAAACATAAAGAGAATACGGTACATTTCATTATTGTTTAAATCACCTCCAGTACTAATGCTTTAGGGCAATATAAAATTTAATCCTCTCTTAAATTGTTTATTATTGTAATATACACAAAATGTTACTTTAGATTCATATATAAAATAACACATAGTACAATATTGACGGCATGTGAAATTGACTATTATGTAAATAATTAATTAAAGAGGCTGTCGGAAAGTTCATTTTATTGCAATACACCAACAAAATCCATTAAATAAACATGATAAATGTGAGGGTTATGTGATAATAAAAGTTTGCCTTCCACTGCTCAAAATAAGAATGAATATATCAGAATAGACTTATCAGTCGAGGACACACTTTTTTTGTTAAATTTAATATGAATATTGGTACGGTTGCTCACTGTGGTCGCAAGCTGAAAGACTTCCGAGTGACGAGTGAGCAACATACAGTATACCTAATTCTGCATCGTACACATAATAATTAAAAAAAAAACTTTCCTAAAAATATCCCTGAAATCATTTTTTGTCTTGAATCGTACATAGATGTTACTTTTAGTTATGGTAACTACTACAATTTATGTTTCTCTCTAAACAACCCTTATATCAAGCATTCAATATTTACAGACCATGAGTTATTAAGGCATGTCTTAATAACCTGATGACAATTTTGTAAAATCCAAATCGATAAGTTTATCATCTTCAACTATAACAAACATTACATCAGAGGTAATGACAGCAATAATTGTTATTTTTCTGTCACACATAAATCCTCACAATTATTGTTTTTCATATTGATAAGTTTTGTTTTTGTGCTACTGGATCAAACTTGTTGACCATACTGTAAAAGAGTGTAACAGCACAAGACGTACTTGTCAATAAACCTTGGCACCATGATTGACATGTTTACACTCCTCTGTAAAGTTTACATTCAGAAAAGCTGTTGCGACAACTTTCACCTTTAAAGCAACACGTGTACGGGGGGAATATTACATAATTTTATTTCAATCCAGATTGATGAGAATTTCTAAAAATTCGACCGCGTAACATCAGGTGAAACATTGCCCTTACGAATTCCTTTGTATTGAGTAATTCTTTTTAATATTTGTTACAAGATTACTGCAATAATACTTTGATTTTAACAACCATTTTAACTGTGTCAAATCGTAAAATAAAATTGACTTGTAATTTAGTTATACTGTATATTATCACAGTTTTAGCTAGTATTGCTGGAAGTTTCAGAAAAATAAATGAAAGTAAAAAAAATATTTGCTTGAAAACACCAAAACTACATAAATACAATCTAATTCATGACTATGTGCAGTTCAATTAGGACGTCGTGAATTTTACCTGAGCCGCAATTATACTGTAGGGTCTATAAATTTATCAAGTACACAAATAAAATTTATACTTTGCAAACAAATTTAATTTGAGACTCTAATATAGGCCTAATATATAAAATAATCAGATCACATATTTTAAAAAACACGAAACCTACTTCATCATAAAAAAAATATATATATATTACCAGCAAACATGCTGTATTTCGTCAAGAGACCTATCTAACCATCCCAGCGGACAAAAGTTATAATCAATAGGTTTGTATCATGCGATATCAAAATAAGGTAATATCATTGAGCAGTAATTACTTGAACCATTTGTTCATTTGACAGGTTATTTACCAATCTGATTGATGGATTAGTAGGACACAAATATCACAAATGATCGGAAATTCGAAAGACCGGAAAAGTCATATGTTCCAACTTTTCTAACATTGCTGAACCGGAAGAATCAATAAATGGTTGAGCTCTACTACTACTACAGCAGACATGTCAGATAATGGAGGTTAAAGTATTTTATTTTGAAAAATTGTATTCACTCAAACAAATAATGTTCTACAAAAGAAAGTTAATGATTTGTATACGAGCCATCTTGTAGTGCAGTATAAGTTGGTACACCGACAGGATACCAAGAGAATGGAACGATCTAAAAAGAGGGAGAAATCTGTGAATCATATTAAAAATACTATTTTATTCAGGTTCTTTATCTTGGTATTTATTTTCATGCGACATTTCTCATAATTATTACTGTACATGAAATATTCAGTTGAGATCAAAACATGCTAGCATACGTAGCTTCACAGATTATAATAATAAGATAATGTTATTTTTAATAAAGGTCTTCACATCGAATTTTATAAAATATTATTAAACAAAGCTGCAAAATATGCCATCATCACTAAATATTATGAAAAGGAAATCATTAGGTTGCAAAATTATGGTTTTCAGCACAAATACAAATTGCACCACGCTAATTGTAAGTCGTCAGTCACGCTATGAGAATGATCGATGCAGTTGTCACCATATAGTCTATAATTATCATAATTATTGTCAAATCATATGACATCCAATCTTCATTTTCATTGTTCCTTTTCACGTAAAACTTCATTGAAAAGAAAGCTTTGGAAAAATCTATTGTGAACCCCATTAGGTAGACTACTGCTATAATGTATCGTAAGAGTCCACGAGTTTTTCATATACTGATGTCAGTAACTTTGAATTCATATATTGCGTGTTTGAAAAAGCTTACACATACGCTATCTTGTAGGATATAATATGCGATAAAAGAAAGAATATACAGAGTAGCGTGGTGAACATACAGCTGATATCTACCTTGTCAGCATGATTAACGCTGTAATTAATTTACTAATAGCTCTTTATGAAAATATTCCTAACGACCTTTTTCTCAGTACTTTTCACGTACAAGATCTCATGGTTTTAAGCGGGTCATTTTTCCATGAAAGTTTTATTATACATAATGGTATCCGATGTAATTACGCGAAACTACTGGGGTCGGGGTCGTAAGTGACTATCCTTAGGGATAACCAAGCTATCAATGAGTGACCAGCAGTAAATAAAATCTTTTTGAAATAATATTTATTTCAGTCTTTATTAAGGTCTTTATGCAATCTCTCCATTGTACATGTAAGAGTAATTATTCAATTTGTTAATTAAATACTGCTTACTCTTCTTATGTACAGAATGTCAATTTAATGACGTGTTACGGTTTTATTGTTAAAAAATAGTTGAAATAGAGTTATCAATTGATATCAAGCGTAGAAAGCAGTTAAGACAACTGATCTCACTTCAAAACAAAATCGAAATTTCTTAATTGATGTTTATTCTATAAACTTTTAAAAACTCATTTTAATCAATCTTTAGCGTCATTATACACAAAATTTCTTGAACACTAAACCACTAATAAAAACATATCAATGAAACAAGTTATTATGAGACTACTCAAAAACTACAGAAAGAGAATAATATTACACTCACCCAACGTTTTCTTAGGAACATCCTTGATGTCACCAGTGCTTGACATGTAGAGTAAAATGGTAAAATACAGAAGTTGCATTGCAATTTCATGGATTAATTTTAAATTATATAGTTGCCGAAAGAGAGTGTAATAACATTCTAACCTTGGACTAGTAGTATAAGATTATAGTATTGTACACCAATCATATTACTTTTGTAACAGTTCATCCCAATTATGGAAAACTGAAAAAAAAAGACTTGATAATAATGTTGTACCTTTCTCGTCAAATCTGTTTTCACACCATCTTCATAATTAAACGAGATAGCCAACTTATATAGTTTAGTTTTTGGTCAAGATAAAATCTTGTAAAAAATTTCTATCAGGATTGCTTAAACAGTTAAATTGAACTTGTTATTATATGGCATATGTGCAGTAGCATGTTTGAAATTATCAAAATTATTCTGACTGTTAAGATCAGTGTACTAGCAGTAAACGACTAGGAAAATACAGGTAACTACATATCGTTTGCCATTTCTTTGTGACTTCATGTAATAATTGTTTCAGTAATTATAGTTATCAGTCAACTAATCTATGCGTTGACACTAATTCATATGTATAAAATATCAACGTATACTGAAAACATTATTTTGCTTCAAACCTTCAATATTGTTATATTTTGTATTTAAATTTTTAATATAATATTACTTTACCTGTTCTCTTATAATAATATTATAATAATAATATTTATTTGTCTTTAAACAGATATATATATCCTTATTGTACTTATTGAATATGTTATGTTCTCTGGTGGATACAAATAAATTAAAATAAAAAATACAGCATAACTAGCACTATTGTTAAATACTGTAGATTATACAGTATTTCTCATTTGTGATCTTCACGTCCAGAACATTTCATAGTGAACCATTTGCTGTAATACAATAAGCAATTGTGAAAAAGTGTAACATGTAACAATAGTAGCTGTGTATGTAGCGATACGATATGGCGGTAACAACTTCTCTCTTTATCTAATTTTATATGGAAAACATTGTGTCAGAAGATGGATCTTAAGGATCTGAAACCGATTGCGATGTATTAATAAACGTGTTTAAATTGTGTCAAAACTATTCTTTTTGACTATCAATAGTAGTATGCCGTATAGAATACTTCTATACTTCTCCATTTCTGAAATCATGACATTTCAGATTAAAATACTGTGACATCCACCAGTGTAAAGAAACAGACAGCACTTTAGTGTG
Source organism: Campodea plusiochaeta (assembly GCA_034698565.1). Classification (NCBI taxonomy): domain Eukaryota; kingdom Metazoa; phylum Arthropoda; class Diplura; order Rhabdura; family Campodeidae; genus Campodea; species Campodea plusiochaeta. Next base: position 5,141 of record JAQIWE010003678.1, on the reverse strand, counting down.
TAACAATAACATAATCTATCCCACAACAAACTAAAAAAACTGAACAATCAATCACACCATTGTTACGAAACAAAAACAACTATCACACCCACACCCTATACATCGTACCCAACACCATGTATCATCCCTCAACCCCCTGACCCTAAAGCAACCCCTCTCCACGTGCTAGATGATGTCTTTACATTATTGAGTGGCACCAATGACTTCGGGGATCACTAGAAGGAAAGGATTGGATTGAAAAGTGGAAAAATGGTTCCTCTCACATTTGTAACAGATTCTCCAATTCCAGTGATTACTTACAACTCAAATATTTACTAGCACAAATGGTAAGCGATTTGTCACTACACCACTCCCTCACTCTAATCTTGCTTATGGGTTAGTCATTGAATAGTATCAGAAATTGATCACGACTGATAGTATTGATTTAGGGTATAGGTTGGAGGAAGACGAAGGTGTTTCATTTGGTTTTCTGGGTCGGGGATGTTTATGTTATTTATTTGATGAAAAATTGTGTAGTGAATATTCTCCAAGGTAAGTTATAAAAGTTGTGGTTGAACACGTTATTGATCTCAAGGAAATCTATAAAACTTACATTGTTTACCACTTTCTTAATGACTGTTTCGTCAGGTCAAAATTTTCAGGTTATTTAGTGCTTATTTCCAATTATATTTATAACAGTATATTGGAAAAGGACTTGAAAATGGGAAACGTAATGTACTGGTACATGTAATGAGAGGAAGAGGCTCTTTTTCAAAAAATTTGAGAAACAGATTTCATAATATATTACAAATTATGGTATATCAAAAACTCAACACAAATTCTTATAAAATAAATGACCGGAAATAAGAAAATACCTACCTTTGTCCCGAAATACCTCATTACTTTTAATTTTGAACACTGAAGAAACAAAGTTAACTATGGAACAAGACAATCAACACTAGCAGTATAATTTACTATGACATCTAACGTCCACCTCCATGTCCAAGGGCCACCCAAAATAACCTTCCATCAATCCAAATATTTGATCTTTTGTGACCATTTCCTCCTTCTTTTGATATGTTAGGTAAGCAGTTCACGGATCATGTGGTAAATCCTCTAACAGAGTTTTAGGATTCTTCATGATGATGGTAGCGTCACTCAATGTCACACCCACTGAATAAACATGTCTTTCACCTCAAGACGATCACATCAAATCAATATATCATGACAAGAATAGATCACTCACAGCTGGAGATACTCAACAGAGGACCAATGCAAATATCAGATCAGGAGGGGAATGTCTAAAGAAGATGTATTTATGAATTGGATTTTTTTATTGGTGCTGGGTTATAAATAATATATTAAAGGTTTGGAATTATATCATGGTTTATATTATTTTCAGACTGAGAAGAATTGTGCGTAAGTGTTAATATTTCACTTATAAGAACCGGAGAGTTACCATTTTATGGTGATTTTTTTAATTAATCATTGACAGTGCAATAAAATATTCACTTAAAAATTAAAGTAATTTCCTGAATTAGAAACAGTAAGTTATTGTTTTCTCTTTAAGTTATCATACGTTAGTAATGTTTTTTAGTCAGAATTATCCACATTTAGTGGGACTGATGCGGCTATCAGGCGCGGATACAAGGACATAAAAGATAAAAGATCACAGAAACATAAGAAAAACTAAAAAAGTAAGAAAATTGAGGTCAAATTTTATAAAATATCAGTAAACAAGGTCTGAAATAGTGAGCTTGTAACTGTAATTTTCAAAATTTTCTTCGCTAGCGCCAACCATCATGATGGTACCGCTCCTCGGATGGTCTGCGACGATGTCCGACTTTGGAGGAATTCTGCCTCCCCCGAAATTTGACTCTGGATCCGCCCCCAGCGGCTATGATTTATATTGTTTATCGCAGCATATAGAAGTTAAAAACTTCAGTATACGTATGTATAGTATTTGTAGCATTCAATAGGCACAAGAGCATATTTGAACGAAACAGTATTTTTGTGTTCCAAAAACATTTTTATAATTTACAACGTAACTCGTCTGCTTCTGTTCATCATAAAATCTGATTGATCAAAATATTCATTATTTGTCCATTTTATTACATGAGCCTCTCTGTATAATCTTCCATTAAAAATAACATCTTAGGGCAAGGAAAATGGTTTTTGATGAGATAAAAGTAATAAATATTTATTACCTCACAATCAGTATGCCAAGGAAATATCTTATGAAAGTCCAAGAAGTGGGAAGCCAGAAACCTCTCTAATATAGCACTATAATTATTGATTACGGAACAGAAGCAATCAAACGCCCATTTGAGGTTCATTTGTGGACACAAAGAAATGCCCCCCCAACAAGTAGTACAGACTTATTCCTCTTAAAATAAATTGTCATGGGGTTCCACATACAGGGGGAGAGCCTTTCTGTAATTTTCATCTATACATGCTTCACTTCATCCTCTTTGGTATGTTGGAAGTACCTTCTTTCCCTCGTAATTTATTTGATATTTCTCGAGGTATCTGGATGCCAGAGTGTAAAAATATATTGATGGAATATTTATCAATAACATAATATACGAGCACAATACTTGATAATGCTGATAAGAAATATGAAACCGGTATCTTATGAGAATTTCGAAGATTAAAAATATATGCACTGTATTTTCGAAATGGGTAGGTCTTAATTTTACATATATATTTAATACTGTAACTATAAAAATTCTGAGTGGCGTTTAGAGAAATCTCTTTCCTAATATAAAGTTAAATAACGTCATTTCATTTCAGTGAATTGAACATGTAGGAAAACAAGTTTAATAATGTGTTCATATAATTTTCTCTCATTATTTTGGGAGAAAAAAGAAATCAAAATCTATATTGGAAGATAAGATAGGGTAACTTACTGTATTAAAATCATTATTGTATTTTTAAACTGTAAAATCACAGAAATTAGTTAAACGTGCAACGAGTCGTCTGAAAAGTAAACCATAATGAAATAATCTGAAATAACTTTACTCCATACACGATACATTCAAAACGTACTCTGTTATAGCAGTACAATGTAGTGTTTAAAACATGTTCTGAGAGATAGAACTATTTTACATGAGGAATAAAACCTTTTTGCTTCAGCATCATACTTTTACATCAGTAATGTAAAGTTATGTATCTTACAATTACCATGTAATTATGATTATATTCTAAGTGTGCAATATTTCAACATAAATTGTAGATAGGATTCCTCTTTTAAAGTAATTATGTATACTGTATTTATATCGAATTACATTGCAAGTAATATTACTAATGTACATCAGATATTAACAGAAGTCATGTCATTATTCTATTACATTTCTAATGATGCAGAATTACTAATAAATAAACATCAAAACATTTTATTAACTTCATAAAACAAGTCATACTCTTTTAAAATTGAAACCTTTTGCTTTGTTCTTAGAATTCAAACTGCACTGTAAACCACTTCATACATGAAGTACAGTAAAGCAACAAAATATTGACAAGTGCCCCGTTAAACCTTTCTTGAAAATATGAAACCTTCTTCATCTCTAGTGCTTCCATTTTTGAAGAGCGAGTTCATCCTTCGCATTTTGAGTCTCTTCTTGTCTTTCAAATAGAAAAAGAAGAAAATGAAAAACCGCCAGTAGACTCTTACTCAGGAATACAAAAGAATAGCTTATGAAATATTCATTGCCAACTTATTCATAACTCCATTAGATTTTCAAGAAAAATATATCGCCATGACCCACTAGCATTTTAAGTGTACACATAAAGCTTTTAATAATGTGAACTAAAAGTACTTATGTGCTTAAAAGGAACTGATATATATTTAATGTTTTCCGAAGAGATGATATCATACAATTTCTTACAGTATATTTATAAAGAAGTTCTGTGTGTCTCTGTGGAGCATAATATTGTATAGTTTTGGTGCATATAGAGAAAAATAACAAAAGTAATGTAGAATTTAGTTAAATCCGTTTTGGGCATTAGTGCAGTTAGTGAGCATGCTATGAATATGCCACATTCGTATATTGTAACTCAGTCACGTTATCATTACAAACTTTGCTGACTTGCTACTGAGTATTTGAAACAATAATAGGACTTTGTAGTAGGAGAAAAAAATTCACAGACTCTGCAGGTGAATCGTGATTCATAGTAAAGATAGGGAAAAATGAATATTTCTTTTTCTAGGTGTTATAATTATAACAGAAGCAAACTTTTGAACTTGTAGTATGATATTCTAAACATTACATTACAGACATCTAGCAGCTCAGTACAGTAACAAACTTTTTGAGTAAACTAATTATTTCCTGCAATGATACAGTTTCATAAGATATGTAACATAATGGTTTTTGACGTAACATTTCATGAGAATGACCACTGAAGTTCTTTTTCTGGTGAAAAGGTTATGCAGCAGCACATTAAAAAAATATTAGCATCTAATGTCATGGTCAGTGTCAGATAATATCAAGTCACAAGGTTAGTAATATCCAAAGATGTTTTATTAAATTTTATCACAGCTAAATATATTATTACATCTCTCGGAAATAATTACAGTCACAATATCTACCTAGAATTTCCCCATTTGGCCATTTTCTTCCAAACCTTTATTTCTCCAACCTGACTGCATTTGACGAGTGCCTTTGAAGAAAACACTATACTACATTAGTGTTCCCAACAAACTCTATATCAGAATTGTCTTTCTTCTGTTCTCTTACTGTTAGAAAACAACATTGCTGTGAGTTTTTCGTATCGCATCAAGAAACATGTGCATTTGCTGCTTTCCTTTGATGTTGAGACTTTATTTTCTCAGCACGTGTTGTATAGGTCGACACCATCATCTTCTCTTCTACTGGACATGGTGGTGGTGAAGATGGAAAAAAAGAAGAAATCAAAAAGTACCTGGATGTGAAAGGGAAAGGGGATTTGTTGGAGGGGCTGTTTGTCGTATACTTCTTTGTAGTACTTGATAATTTGGTGATTGGAAACTGCTTTTGACAAAAATTAACAGTTCGATAATTTTTCTAACTCGATTTTGATAACAGAATGGGCATTTAATTTTTAAAGAAATTTGGGCAAATCTTACAAGTTTTTAATAATAATAATAATTTATTTCTTCCTTAAGTATATGTTTTTTTTATACA
>JAQIWE010003677.1:0-11539 GCA_034698565.1 Campodea plusiochaeta | reverse complement strand
TGTGTTTCAATAAGTGGTTAAACCCAAGCAGAACTATTTAATAGAAGAAAAATGCCACTTAGCCTCCGTCGTAACAATAAATATTTAATTTAATATATCTTCATGAGCATAAGAAAATAAAATTTAAACAGAGAAGACTAAAATATGCTTAAAAATATCAGAGTAAATAACACATCATTAAATATCCATCTCACTTTAAAAAAAAGATTTTTATAGTTCCACTGTAACAGACAATGTTATAGAAACACCATTGACAAATCTGGGCTAAATGATGAATGAAAATAAACAAATCCTGTATATAACCAGCATATGAACGAATGTAAACTAGTTAATGAATTTTGTTTACTATTCTATTACAAATGATTAGTGTATAAAATGTTATGAATGAAATCGTAAAATCGTTTACTATATCTGCTTCAATCTTATGGATTAGAATTGAGGGTTTGTAACTCAATGTGTGGGGGTGGTGGTGGGTCGGAATCACGAGGGTATAAAAGAGAGGAGGGAACTTGTGATGAAATATAGACGTGGCGACGTTGCCGAGGACAACGGAGGTGGAAATAGTGTCATCTCAAATTTACAAAATACACCCGACTGTCGAATCCTATCTAATATTCAGTATAATATAATAACCTTTTATATTTAAATTAATATTGCGAGATTTGCTAAAATTCATTTTTAAATTAAATTATAATAATGTAATTTACTCGCAATACTTTAATATAATGTATTAATTTACAAAATGTTTTTTTAATAAACTACTGTTACATAAAATATGACTTCTTTTCCGTTTATTCTTCGCTCTATAAAATATAATTAATAATATGATTATATGGGGAACACTCGAGATATATGTCGATAATACATAATTATATTAGTACGTAACTTACATTCAAATTGAGCAATTTTTCTCGATCAAAAATAAATGAATGTGTAGCGAAGGGGAACAATAATCAAAATAATGGGCAATTTATGCATAATAAATAATTATAACATTATTATTTATTATACAATTCATTATGCCGTAAATAAAATTTTACTTTATTACTACGTATCCATGCTGGAGGAAGATAACCCGAGGTAAACTAGATCCGTGCTAACAAAAAGCAATAAGTTAACTCATCCAAAATTGACCGAGTTAATACACTTTTTTTAGTTTAACTCGGGTTATCTTCCTAGGCCTAGCCTCCATGGATACTTATTAGTAGTGCTGACGGCGAGCGAGCTTTCTTGTTAGCTCGAGCTCGGCTCGTTTGGAAAAGGCTTAGCTCGAGCTCGACTCGTTGCTATCGACTAGAGCACCTCTAAAATAGCAATAGAAAGAATATAAATTTATACAGTAAATTAGTGTCGTTTATAAAACAATTTCTAAGCCAAAATAATACATGAATGATATTTTTAATGATCCACACGAGCTAGCTCGAAGCTCAACTGAGCTCGCTCGTAGCTCGCCAGATAAAGCTCGCGCTCGTGTAATATGGAAGAGCTCGAGCTCGTCTCGCCGGCAGCACTACTTATTAATCAAATTACTATAATTATACGAAATGAGATATGTTCTAAAACTTATTATAAACGTCAAAATAAAATTATAATCGCAGGGGAGCGAGGGTTAGAAATCTTCATTACAATAATTATTGTTCATTATCACTGAATATTAAAGGTTAAAGCGTTGAAACACACCTCATTCTAAAGTCCTATTATACCGTCGCGATGACTGAATTGCAACGTCGCTATTTCGTCATACGACGATAGTCAGAAGGTATTCGCGAAATAGATTCACTCTAACTTCGATCGACGAGTACAAAACATCCTACAGTTTCCTACACAGCTGGAAGTGTCTGACGTCGTAAAAATTGTAAGTATAATAACTATAATATAGTAATAATAATATTTACGTGTATTTGTAGATAGTTGTTACGTTATTATTATAAAATTTGTTATTTTTTTTTTTGAAGGTCGGCTACTTTTTTATATAAACTTATTAAATCCATATTATTTTCAGTATGTTACAAAAATATCGTAATATTTCGAGTGTTTATTTCGTTTATTATTTGCTCATTCATTTTCACCTGTTAATTATCTTCTCTGTTCATCTTCAGAATAAGTTCGTCCTCAATGACCTTGACGTTATTAATCCATGTAAACGTAAAACTCATCTTTAATCAAATTATCTTTAATTGTATATCGATTACCATTATAGATGTTTTTTTATTTATATTGGAAGATACATCTGTTTTCTACGTTTTACGAAATAAACCCGATTTTTCACTAATTGATTTTATAAAGTAAATTACTCGGAAATTGTATACCACGATAGTATAGGGGCATCAATTTAATCATTTTTCTATCTACTAAGGAGAAATTTTTGTATAGATTTTGACGATTCCAGTATGAGTTGACGATCTATTACGTTCTTCTGTTCTTATTACAATAAATTAGTCCCGTCGCATGTTCGATTCCCCTTAGCACTTATAAAAACAGATAAATTTATAAATAATAATTGTATAATATCCATAAGGATATAATAGCTCTTTCATATTATTAGAAAACGTAAGAATACCAGTATCTATATTCTTCTGTGCAATATTAAGCAATGTGCTATAATTTCGCAATACGTTAATATACAATTCAACAGTCTATATATTGATAACATTTTTAACCTGTAAATTCATTAAAAATGATATTATCAGTACAGGAAAAGCAAACCACTTCCCATTTTAAATAAGTCTATAGTTTCCTTATTATTTTTATTATAACCTGTCATATAGTGTTTTTAAAATCTTAAGAACCCAAAACGATGAACTCTTCAAATTGTTTTGACAGTAAACTCATTGTTGTCCACTTGTTTGGGTGGTTCAAATTCTCTATTGTCTATACAAATTGCAAGTCAAAGAATTTAAACAGACTAGCAAGGGATTATCAGTTGGTGGTTGTCAGAAACACCCTTGATGGGTTAAACGGTTAGGGTTCTTAACGACTGAAAATACAGTATAGCTTTGTCTGATTTCATACTGTTTTGTTGCCTTACTCACTGATGTAGGCATTTTTCGTGGGGCTTTTAATTTACATTGGCTTAGGTGTCCATAACACACGACTATGCCAATGCAAATGAAATGCCCAACGGAAAATGACTATATCAGTGAGTAAGGCAACAAAACAGTATGAAATCTGACAAGGGTTTCTTGCAGATAATGAATTTCCGGTTTTCTGTGATTTTCTTGTACCTTTTATTATTAAAGAATTTTTCATAGTTCAGGAAATATTTCGTTGGTCCGATCTTTCTGCTGGGACACCCTGCATATCAGTTAAATTTATAACGGAATATTAAAATTGAGGGACTAAATGATATGATGTAATTCTGAAAATCAATAGATCCAGACACCAAAATTGGCCAATAATAATCTTATATTTTCTCACAATTTTCCTAAAAATAAATTTGATAATTCTCTCTAAAGGTGTTTCTTCAATATTCTCGTATTCTCACAATAAATCAGCTGTGCGGTTAAATCTACGTCACAGTTTAAAGCTCAAAATTACGTCATTAAGTCAAAACTATATCATGGAGATAATTTATTATTGATAAAACGTCATAGAATAGAATTTGATCGATATCGAAAGTTCTTTCGTCTGTAGGAAATGAATTTAAAGTCGTAAAGGTCAAGTTATTACACGTTTGTTTATCAACAACAATGAACAAATTTCGGAAGTACGAACATCACGTAAATGATTAAAAGTTAGTGAAAATCAACCTTCGATCTATTACATAAAAATTTACTTAGGCCTACTTAATAGGTAGTCCGTTAATCAGCATTAAGCGCGGACTCCAACACTAAGTTGGTTTTACCGAAGTTACATCGACGGCTGGCAACTAATTTTCTAATTTAATTCTAATTTTCAGTTATGGGGTTAAATTAAACCCCAGAACTGAAACACCCCACAATGTACAAAGGAAGAACACCTTTCCACATGTACACTCCACCTACATCACACAGTAAACCGTAATCATGAAAGGCATCTCAAATTATTAATACTATAATATCATTTATAATAAGATATATCAATTTCGCTTTTGAACTGATTTCATAAAGACAATTTACATGTAATAAATTTTTATGTATTGTAAAAATTTATACCTGTAAATTGGCCTTATGAAATCAGTTCAAAAGCGAAATTGATATATATCATATAAATGGATATTAGTCTTATTAATAATTTCTGAAGTGGCGAAGGGGAACAATATATAGTTTAATGGCTCGACCAGTCCTATTATATAAATGACCGTTCGAGGTAAAACCATGTGCATGGGCTGTAAATAAATATTTTTAAATTTCTAATTTTAAAGTGTAATAATATAAACAAAAATATCGCTATTAAAGGGGTAATTTTTTCCTGCGAGAAGCCATCTTTTCCAACACAGCTTATCGGTCTCTAGGGAAAGAGAGTACAATAGAGAACAAAGAAAGTAAAACAGGATATGTGTGTTGGAAAAGATGGCTTCCCGCTGAAATAAAATACAGGTTTAATTGAAAACAGCTTGTTAAAGTTGACGGTGACATTTACAAGCTTGTTTTTAACCGGAAGTGGTGTTTTCTGTACCGGAAGTATGAAAGGTTAGCTTATTCTACGTAATCCATAAAACATATTTTGGGATCAGAGTAAACGATCAATTTATTGATGTTGTATAATATCAGTGAAGAACAATACCTTTCAAAAGGTTATTTTTATCTCAACAAAATGCTTCATATAATGTCGTAAATCAGATTATTAAAGAGAAAGATTTTTATATTCAAAATGAAAATATAGAGCGAGGATAAGTAAAATATTTACCTTTTGGAAATTCGCGACTATACATAATATTCACTTGCAGAAAGGGTATAGTCGAGATCGACATCGCATTTTTTTATTTTTGATTATAGAAACTTGTAATTGTAAATAAATGATGTTTTAATGAATCTAAATAACTTCTGAAAATTGCCAACTATTTGGACCAGTAGTATTCGAGAAATTAATTTTTGTATTTCGCTAAATCCCTATCTTATAAGATGCTGAGGGACAAATCTATCTCACAAAGTATGTGAGAAGATAAAGGGATTTAGCGAAATACAAAAATTAATTTCTCGAAAACTTCTTAACCAAATCTTTAGCAATGTCCATATGCATTCAAAATTACTAGTTTTTATGATGATAAATAATTTTGATGACGTATTGGTGAACATTATGAATACATAATAAATATGGCTTGAAATATAGTTTCGGCAATGAGGAATTTACTGACAATTTGTCATTATCTTATTTACTCCTTATTTATTCGTTTATTCCAAGGAACAAGTGCAACTTTATCCTATGGAACTTTTATTTTTACTTACAAATCTAAAAATAATTTTCTGCAACCCTTGAAATAACATAATGCACAACATATAGTTATTATTTTTTTATATAGGTATTCAGACATTCAATTTTAAAGTTGTACGTTTGGCATTATGCATCTGTCTTGTTTACCTTGGCAACTGCAGAAATATTTGAACCAACATGCCAAAACTGTCTCGTCTTGAAAGTAACATATTCATCATATGAATGTCACATGCTGATGATCATATCTTTTGTCATTTAGTTCAATGTCAATCAGTGTTGACGCTATAGGGGGGGGGGGGGTCAGGGAGTGCAAGTGCACCCCCATCGAACACGGTCTGGACCCCCATCGGACACACTCTGTCGGACACAAAAAATATTTTTCTATATACATATATATACTTGCTTATGATTAAAATAGAAAAAAAAATCACTCAGTAATCGGCCTCGCAATATTTCATTCTATTCTCTATTGTTTTCGACTAATAAGAAATTGGAAATGAAGCTTTTAAAGTTCAGCAGCAGTGATACTATCAATATTGAATTACTGATTTAGAAGTTTCAGTTATTCAGGCTGTTTTAGATGGGGGTCATTAGAACAAGACTTTCAAATGATAATCTTTGATAATATACAATAATTATCTTATTTAAAGTCATTAGTTTTCATTAAAATTATATCTCGTAGTCTTAAAAGGCCTAAAATTGTACTTACAATAAAAAAACGTATAATATAAGAAAATTGTACCTCGGGCTTTGTCGTTAGCCCTCATTGCTTTCTTAGCAATTTTTAGAGCCATCGAAAAAAAGTATTTTAAATTGCCAGACCCCCTATCGGACAGACACTGACCCCCTGTCGGACACGACGCTGGCGTCACCACTTATGTGAATGATATAGTAAATAATGTTGAAGTTATAGCTTTTATGACAAATAAATTGAATGACAACCATATGCAAGCAATAAATTAAAAGTAGTTTTCCTTTATCACTGACGGAGTATCGTCATTACTCACCAATACCCTTCCGTTGTGTTTAGAGACATTTTTTTTATGAATTGTAATAATTATACGGCCGGGTGATATAGTGTTTTTTTAAATCTTAAGAACCCAAATCGATTAACTCTTCAAATTGTTTTGACAGTAAACCCACTGTTGTCCACTTGCTTGGGTGGTTCAAATTCTCTATTTTCTACACAAATCTAAAAAGTCATCCAAATAATTTAAACAGACCAACAAGGGATTATCAGTTGGCGGTTGTCAGAAACACCCTTGACGGGTTAAACGGTACAGTATAGTTTCTTGTGAGTGTATAGTTTCTCCATTAAGAATGATTTATTTCCAACCCTGATTAATGAACTTTTAATCCTGACTGACGGTATGTTGTTATCGAAAAATCTTTGTTATCGAACCAAACTGCTTAACTATTAGTATTTTTCGTAGTGGGATGACTGGGATCATGCGAGTAGCCTTTCTCAATTTAGGTTTTATACATCAATCTATTTTATTGGACAACTATAACAGTATATAGGAATAAAACACCAATACATAAATTGAAAGTACTTTAAAGTACCGTCACCATAATTATTATTTGATATATAAGTAACAAAATATTGTATTCTGTAATTGGGATCCTCATATTCAATAAATTTCTATTTCTTCCGTGCTGCACCCTGTATCCAAGCAATATGCAAAGGTTATTGGATAAAAAATTATTTGCTATATTTCTGTTATAAAACTAACGCCAAGATATAAAAGTGATTTCTTATTATTTATGTATTTATATTATAACCTAACTGGTTTTCTTCAGTTTCTCTCAGATCTTATAATCCTTGGAGTAGGAAGTTGAACTCTTATTTGTTTTTAAAACGCAATAAATTAATAATAGCTGACGACCTTCATGTTGGTCTTTCACCTAAACTATGTTTTTATAGATGCATGATTATTAGCATAGTAATAAAGTATATTTGGATATCTTTTATGATATAGCATGATTCGTGATTACAGCAGCATGATATACTCCTTATAGTTGTCCAGCATTCCTGTAGAACACGTTTTGAACTTTTCCAATTTCTATTTTTGGATCAGTAATTTACATAAAAGAGGATCATATAATTATGCTTTTATAATAGTGCATTTCATTTTCTCAATAACATTTTCACCTTTTGCTCACCCCCCCCCCCTCTCTATATATATGGCAATAAATGGGATTATAATTATAGAAATTTGCAGTATATTTTATTTTCCCTTATAAAATACATGGTCATTGAATTATGCTGAAACTGGGTTTCTGGTATTTCTCTTTTTTAAAGCACCCAGCATGAAATAAAATTATAATTATTTTTAATTAAATTATTAGAAGCTTTGCAAAGGACTATATATTATAAATGAAATGTTTTTAACTGACTACTTTGCATTGGAAAAATAAATTAAGAACAAGAAAATTTTCTGCTCAAGTGGGACTCGAACCCACGACCTCAGTCTATCCAGGACCGTGCTCTACCAACTGAGCTACTGAATCCGACAAATTTTTCACATTCTTAGTTTTACATAATAGTTACTCGTCAAATAGAAGCAATCAAATTGCACATACTAAATGACATTGAAAAATTATAATATTATTTTGAAAAATTATAATATTATTTTGAAAAATTATAATATTATTTTGAAGTTGGTTCCATATAAAGTGTGCATATTAGAAAGAACTTACGAATTCTTAGCATATATTATTGAAAAAGCTTCAACATATAATCATATGTAATGTTTTAACTATTAATTATCATATGTTTTTACAATAATATATGAAAAGATAAGATTATATTTTATAGAGAACATTGAGTACTAACTTACATTGATATAACCTATTAACTTTTTCCATAAAAGTTCATGGTCACATCTTTTGTTACTATAAGGAAACAAACTCAAGATCATATTGATTATAATAAATCATTAATTATTTATCTAATGATAAAGTTATAATTTATGATAATAATTATGATAATAAGAATTTTATTGTATGTTATCACAGTATTCTAAAAAACTTATCAGTTTATAATCACCGGCATCGTGTTTGAAACGTGATATTCGCAATAGGGTTTTCGCTACAAGATGTTTTCATATAAAATCATACCGATGTCTTGTGTTATATTATCAGTTCTCAACAAAAGGGGACAATGAATTTATTTTTGTATTCTTCTGGATATTTTTATGAAACAATAAAAATAATAAACAGCTGAAACAGTAAGTTCTCAATGTATTGAATAAATGAATAAATAACAGATGTTTTCTGACTTAAATTATTATAAGCACAGGTACTTGTAAGATAATGTTTTTCACTCACATAGTAAGTTGACAATAAACTATTTATAGTACTCATTATACCAGTTTTCCAATCCGGTTATTTCTGCCTTTATTTCAAGTGGTCACTATAAATTTATAAAACAACTATCGTTTGCCAATGACTTGAAAAGGTCATGGATAAAAATCCTATAAATTTCACATCTCTTAATGACCACTGCCATGTGCTAAACAAAGAGGAATATAATCTCTGCAAATAGTTACGTCCTCTTTTCACGCATTGCGGCCGTGGTATAGTAGAAGTATGGCAAGTGTTGTTATATAACTTTTTCTAACAGTGGTATTTCTACTTTTCAGGAGATTACTATATTGTTTGAAGAGTAGTGTCACGGCATGGACTTATGACTGATTTACCACCGCCTATGGAAGTGACTCCGCATCAGACTAGTAACGCTGATAATACATGGCCAGGTTGTAACTTAGTTGGTAACATGTTCGCGATTGGTTGTAAAAATACGGTCACCACCCCAGCACGGGATTTTTCTCATAAGTTGCATGCAAAGTTACGATCGTTAACGACGAATTCCCACTGTGATGACGAAGGTCAGCAACTCGTTAATAGTAGTGTTGAGTGTTACAGTATGTGGCGGGACGATGAGTCAAAACCAGTCGTAACCGCAGGTCCACCCATCTCAAACGGGTTACCCGCAAGACATAGTTTGTCCTCAGAGAATAATAGTAGTGATTTGTATTTCGATTTCGATCTGGAGAGTCCAACGAGTCCAGTGACGGAGGAGAAGTTTATTAATCCGTTTGATAATTTGGAGAAGGTAGTCCATAGTGAGGATTGTGATGATGGGGATAATCAGGAAGAATCGGGTTGTGTTTTGTCCAGTCCAGTCGCAGAATCATCCGATAATGATGATTATTACGATGTACCGTCGACGCCACCCGCGATATCGTGTAGCGAACATTCGTCTTCAGATGATAATGTCAACGGTTGTATTGAAGAGTTAACGAAATTGAGTTTGGAAAATGAAAATCGAGAATCGGTCGATGATGTGATTTGTGATGAAGGACATGATCGAGAATCGGTTCATGTCAATGGAGAGAATAGTTGTGAATCGGTTTCCGTCGATCGAGAAAATGTTTGTGAATCGTCTCCGAGTGTGCGAGTCGAAACGTGCGTTACCGAATGTTGTGAGTCGAGTATTTGTAGTAGTAAAGAAGATTCGCCGTTTTCTCTTCACCCACCGTCCGATTCCGACGATATTATAATCGATGAAGAATCGTGTAAACCGCGAATGATAAGAAGCTCGTCGCTCAAATCAGGTAAAACACCGCCCGGTACCCCACATCGGAAGAAAATCGTCAGATTCGCCGATGCTTTAGGACTCGATTTAGCCAACATTCGAACCTTCCTCGACGAAATTCCAAACATCCCGAAATCGGCGTATGAAGACTTGGAAGCCGCCTCGCTGGAACAAGCCGCAGCGGCAGAATTGCAGCAACAACACCGCCCATCAAAAACGCTCATACCGCTTTTCAGCCAACCCGGCGGTTGCGCCGATTTCCTCCAACGCGTCCAAACCCAAAAAGTCTGCTTAGAAAACGCGTTTATGACCCAAGAAATGGCGATTCGCGGGACAGTTCGCGTCCTGAACTTAGACTTCTACAAATCAGTTTACATCCGTTACACAATGGACAATTGGCGCTCACATATAGACTCACAAGCAACATATATCGAAGGGTCATGCGATGGACTTTCAGACAAATTCTCATTTATTATTTACGGCAATTTCCTGGATGTCGGCCAGAAACTTGAGTTCGCAGTGAGGTTCCATTGTCAAGGTCAACAATACTGGGACAGTAATCGCGATAATAATTACATATTCGAATGTTTATCAACGCATAGCAACCCATCATTAGTTCAAGTTCCGTTACCACAACGGATTTCGTTCGATGACCCGTGGCTAGGGTTAGGATATTGAAATAGAATTAAATTTGATAAGGCTGAATTATAGTTCAACGTGGAAACTTCCTGACTGCATATTTGGTAATAGTGTAAGAGTTGGAGTAATAATGCAGCCAATATGATTTAAAAAAACATAACATTGCAACATTTGTCAAATTTTCAAATGACATTGTACAAATGTTGAAATATTATGTTTTTTTAAATCATATTGGCTGCTTTCTTACTCCAACTCTTACACTATTGCTGAATTATAGGTGCGTCGATGTTATATAGTGTTTATTATAGCCAGGAAAGTGTATTTAAATTCTTGGGTCAAAGAATGTTTTTTCAGTGCAATATGTTCTTGAAAATCATATAGTGTTATATGATTCAAATCCAAATTTATTACTTCAGACTGAAATGCCAATAAAAATGTAATGTACGTTCTATTGCAATACTCAATATAAAAATTTGCATATCCAGATTCCAAATAATGAAAGTGTAATAAAGCCAATAGGAATAATGTAGTTAAATCGACAGTTCTCTTTTTCTCTCTCAAAATATCATATATATAAAGACCCAGACTGATAGCGTGATTCCGTGATAGCTTGACAGGGTGAGAGTGTGAGCGTGTGAGAGTGTAACCGCAGCACTCATAGTATACGGTACCATCACACTGAATCGTCCGTTTGAGAGTTCGGTATTTTTTTATGCTTTGATGATAAAGTTTGTAAAGTGCACCGTTGGAAGCGGAATGTTGATGCCTGTAACCTCATTAAATATAAAATTTCCACCATTTATAATAATTGCGCAGTAATTAGGTGAACGAAAAAAGTCGATGAAGTTTTGCGGAAAGTGCAACTTTAGGATTTTTTTACTCCTCAACTAACAGATATAAAATATTCAAATTTTCACACAGGAAAGGTTGTCTAAAATGTTATTATAA
>JAQIWE010003676.1:0-11539 GCA_034698565.1 Campodea plusiochaeta | reverse complement strand
TTTTTACATATTGTTTAAAAAAAAAAAAAAAACGAAGGCTGTGTTTTTTTTTTTCTAAAAAAACGTGTTTTTTTTCTGTCACATCACTAGTCTGACAGAGAGTAAAATAAAAGAATAAATCTGCCAAGAAGAGTAAAACTCATTTGAAATTACTGTAAAGTAAATGAAGGCGTAAACTTCATTTAAACATACCTATTATTAAAATTTTCCTTGATATCCCGAATATGTATAATAACTTATTGATCAATTGAGGAATTCTATCTATCCTATGATTAGAACTATGCAATAATTCATTAGTTCTTATTATTGAAGTATAGTAACACTAATTTAAAACTGGTGACTATAAATATTATTATAATTATGTAAAGAATTTATTATCTGTGAATTATGAAATTCTATGAATAACAATCATAGGCGGAACTAGAGGTACTTTTGCCTCTACATTAGAAATGGTCTGGTTCCGCTTATGCCTATTTATATATATATATATATATATATATTTATTTTTTTTGAAATCACGCAGGTCAAGATGAAAAAAGCGAGTGTGCCCCGAAGTTGGTATTCTACGATATACTTATTATCAATGTAATTTTTAATGTTCTCCGTGTACTGTACAGATAACTATCCAGAGGCATCATTTAAGGGGGGAATGGGGGAGGGGGGCTTGCATTCCCCTAAGGTTTGACTTTTCAAAAATATTAAGAAAAAAAGAAAGTGAAAAATAGCAAAAAAATGGGAGAAGTGTCTTAAAATATAGCTCAATTTGTTCCAAGAGGCAAAAAACTAGCAAAATACAAATACTTTTTAACATTTTATATTTAAATTAATATTGTGAGCATTGCCAAAATTTCCTTTGAATTAACAAACGAGAGCGATCTGATTTATAATCAACATTTTTTTATATCTTATAGAAATAGGAATAAATGATCTTGATGTACAATTTCTAACTGGTGAAAATAATATATTTTTATTTTGATGAATAATTAAACATCAAGTGATTTCCTGTATGTTATGCAATTCTGTGAACAACTGATGTGTATAGGTTTTATAACAGATCAGGATGAATAACGGAAGTGGTGACGGAAGTTAGTATTAATAGTGAATTAAGGTGTTTGGGAATCTAGAAGTTTCTGAACTTTGACATATTAATAAAAACTGTATAATAACAGGTAACCCTTATGGCTGAATATTATATTAACCATACAATCAATCCATTTTATCTCACCTTTTTTCAAGGTCAACAGTGACCCACGTGAAGGTCAAATGCGATTGAAAGATTTTTCCGTAATTATTCCAAAACTTCGTTTTTCATGAATATATTTGACTGATTCTCTTTTAATATATAGGGAATTGAAAGTTCTATGCCGTCTCTACCTCCAATTTGAAGATTATTTTAAACTTCGGCTTAAAATTTTTTAAATGAATTTACTGAAAAAAGTGCTCTGGAAAAACAATCATTAAAATTAATTAGGTTACGATAATCGAGATTTCCGTTTAGAGACGGCATAAAATTCTTCCATGCGCTTCAATTAGTGAAAGAATTTAGTAAATATCTGCAATAGTCTTCGAGAAATGAATGAATTAAGTATAATGGGAGTTCTGTCTCCAGGTACCGAACGGCCTTAAGTTATTGTATTATTATCCCTATTAAACTTCATATAAATAACAATATTTAACTTACATTAGTAAGGTAATGGAATATTATAACTGTTTCAGTAATGGAGGCGCATTAATTTTATTCACTGTTTTTCACATAATATCTTTGTAGTTCAATTTTTAACTTTAACTTTGTCAAGATGGGGGTGGTACAACCCCAAGTTTATTCCTGGTTTGTAAATATTTAAAACATTAAATTTGAATTGTATACATCAATTTATTTTTCATATAGGGTAAGTTTATTTTGATATATTATAATACGTTTACTTGTTGAAATGGGTAGGTAGATTTTGATTTCCTGTATAAAGACAGTAAGTGCCGTAAGTACAATTTTTTTGTGAACATTAACTGTTAAAAAAAATTAAACTACTGTATAAAACCAAAATACCGAACGCTACATCACTGCTTCATTTTGGTGATTAGGTCACTCTTTTGTGTGGAAATATATGAGATCCAGATCATACCTTCTACATTCAATCGTAGGTATGGAGCTCATACCACAAACTAATTCTTGGAAATCTTAAAAAATATTACTGTTACTCCAACTTACTATTATAAATATTGATACATTTTTCTATAAGAGCTTGTGTTTAGATTAAATAAAATGTAATATAATTTCAATAATAATGAAAAAGAAAATTATACAAATTTTATAATATATTGCTTTTTGACAATTTATCGTACCCAATTAGTTCGACTCTTGCGGAAATATATTATATTTTTAATCGTTAAAACTTCACACTGGGTAATGGCATGACATCTTCTATAGTCCTTCCAAAATATTAGGGACTCAAACTGGTTATATCTTCAAACAATTTTGACACCCATTGTTGACCACTTGTTTGTGTGGTTCAAATTGTGTATTTTCTATACACTTCGCAGGCTGGTCAAAGAAAACAAATAAGTCAACAAAGGATTATCAACAAAGGTCAACAAAGGATATATAAAACAAAGGTCAACAAAGGATATATAAAAGTCATAAACACCCTTGAAGGGTTAATCGATTTGGGTCCGTAAGATTTTGGAAACACTATAGATTAATCCAACTTAATACAAAGTATAGCTATATGCAATTAAACATTACCTGCAAGTTCGAAGTTCCGCTTGACTAACGTACAATGTGTTGTTTATGTTAGAATAAGTTAATAATAGACACGACGTTTACAGCATTCACAGATGTATGAGTATTATTTTAACTTCTTTTACGTGTACTGTTTATCTTTAGATGCAAAAGCATTTGAATAAAGACAGAAGATTGTTTCAGCCATTGTTGTTATATAAAACACTGTAGTATTTATATATACTCGCAGAGTATATAATTAAATATTTGAAAGTTAAAACAAAGGTTATTTACTCTAATGAGCGAATGCTAATTAAGTTATTTATGTGTAAGATAATAATAGTCATATTTTTTAGTTACTTTTTAATTCAAATAATTTTCTGGTGAGGTAATATATATTTAAATAATTGAACATTCTGTTATAATGTCAAAGAACATATTTGAGGTAAGACGTTTTGATTACAAACGTGAAAGGTGAAACAACAGTTCATAATGATAGAGTTATATATAATTCAGTAATACTTCTTTATTGTAATATATTAATTAACAATACAATCACAAGAGAAATGAAAAGTCTGATACGTTATTGGAAACATAATTGTTGCAAAGCGTTCGATTCTTGTAAAGCGTTTTTATGGATCAGAAAATGAATAATAACGTTTTGCGCAATTGACATCTGTTCTTCTGTAGTTATGGCTACAAAAACTTTGTAAACTATGTTATTCCTTAGCAACATTAATGGAAGATGTACAGATAAATGTTTTAACAATATGTACAATATTGTCTATTTCCGCTGAGAAATCAAAAAGTAATAAATAAATTCCGGTTTATATTTGAATTCCCCTCGTATAATGAGTGAAATTTGATATATTTGCTAACTAAACTACCTGAGATGAAATCCTTTCAAGTACTTCATTAGCCGTGTGAAAATATCGATTATTTTCACAGCAGATTGAAGGAAAGGAAAGGTCACACAGCCAGCGAGATACAGAGGTAAAGGGATGATACGGGGATTTAATATTGGTAGCGGTTATTGTAATGCAAAATAAACTTGGTGTTATAGTTCTTCCAATATCTTACGTACCTAAACTGGTTATGTCTTCAAACTGTTTTGACAGATAAACCTATTGTTCACCACTCGTTTAGGTGGTTCAAATTGTGCGATTAGCAATCCTGGGTAATCATTGACAATCTTGGAAATCATTGACAATCTTTGGAAATCATTGGTAATCCTAAGAAATCAATAGGAAATCTCTGAAAATCATTGGTAATCCTGGGAAATCATTGACAATCTTGGAAAGCATGAGGAATCATCGGAAATCATTAGGAATCATAGGCAATCTTGGAAATCTTTGGCAATCTTCTTTTTCCAGAGGTGTACAAATTTTTGAAGAGTGAGTCACCCCTCGACTTTTGAAGCCTAACTTAAACAATAACTCTCTAGTTCAAAGAGTTGAGAAGCGATATGCGGCGAGTAGGCCCTATTGAAAGAGAATGAAAGCTTATATTATACTCCTAAACATAGGCGGGATCGAGGGGGCACTTGCCCCTGTAATGTTCAGACAATATATTATATTTATTTACAATAGCAAAATGATCAAAAATAATAAATATAACAAAAATGAGTCATAAATTTTACAAAAAAAATTAGTACAAATGGGCCAGGATGGCGACTTTTTACTTCAATTAGCCAAAATTTTCTTCGCTCGCAACAACCATGGTATAGTGCTCCTAGAATGGTCTTCGACTGCACTGTGTATTTGCCTTCCCAATGTAAAGGCAGAAATTCCGCCCCTGCTCCTAAATATAATATTGAAAAATCAGTCAAATGAATATTTTATAATTTGTAATTTATTTTATAATTCACTTTCTGTAGTAATTCTTTTACAATTAAGATATTACGATTATTAATTTTTTTTTCTATCTATTGGAAAAATAAATAATTTTAAGTACATGAAAATGAATTAACAATTTTTAAGAGAAACTGGAGTTGACAAGAAGTTTTTTTTAATGATGTCATTATTATTTACCTCTACCAGAAATAAATTTAACTAATATATGTAATTACTAATTAATTTGTTTAACTACTATTATAAAAACTATGTTGTTTCATATTGTCATACTTAGCTGATTTTATTTTATTACATTGCTTTGTTATACACCTGATATTTTGCACATAATTGTAATTGGATAATATTATGTTTGTTGTTATGTGAATAAATAAATAAAGTGTGCTCTAATAAATTGAGCAATAGAGTAAGTTTTGTTTATTCAGGAAAAGAAATTCATCTTAAAGATTGTTAATTATATAGAAAAAACTAGTAGTCATTGCGATCTGGCGAATAACGAAAATAAAATTTTACATATTTTATATGATATTTTTACATATTTATGATATGATCCATGACTTTAAGTGTAGCAAAAAGAAAGTCAATTTCACAAACTATTACACACATTTATCGTGTAAGTAGCTCGGTAAGCACAGACAGTAAATTCCTCCAAAAAGTGCCATGGTAAAACTGTTTCATCTCTTTATCTTTATTGTAACAATAATTAAAATTAAAATTTAATTAAAATTAAGATTAAAGAATTATTTGAAAGTGAAAATAATTTAAGAAGATTTTTTTCCATGTTATTAATATCGACTTAAAGTGGTATTTTTTCCTGCGGGGAGCCATCTTTTCCAACACAGCTTAGCGGTCTCTTGGGAAACCGAATACAATAGATAACAAGAAAGTAAAATGGGATCTCTGTGTTGGAAAAGATGGCTTCCCGCTGTAAAAATTGCAAGTTTATAAGCTCTTCTTATAAATTTGGTCATTACTAATGTTCAAACGTTAAACAATTTCATTATTTTCAGCACACAGTTCAGTAAGTTCCGCTTATTACACATTACATATTCATTGCAATTCAATTCTGTCTTTCATGAAAGGCAACCAAACCTATACTAGTAACCTCAAAAATCCAGAAAACTCTACCCGAAGCCCCTATCATCTCTTCTCTTACGCTTCAGTAAGTTTAACAGAAGTCAAATATGTTTTCTGTATACAAGGATGAATTTGCTCTGAGGACATGACGTGAAACGAAACAATTTCATTCACTTTCAGTTTCTGCTGGTGAGCAAGAAATGTATTACGAACGCAATTTTATACTTTAAGGACGGACATCCCATGATCTCAAGTTCTCAACCATGCAAATATGGAATGCGTCTTATTCGAAAACTCGAGCGAAAACTACTCAAGGTATTGTAATCGGGTTTTCTAAGTACTTTGTTATTTCTTTAGAGGTGTGCATTTCAATTTGGTTCTGATACGTTCTGATAGAGACAGTGAATATTTTGTTTCGTTTTCTTCACTTTTCTGACAGGAAAACTGTTAATATAATTTATATTAATGAGAATTCCGAGGGGTAAAGCACTATTGGAGGTACAAGTACTCGGCGGGATGCTCCTTTACGCAAGTTTTAGCAACATATAGACTACTTGGTACCACCATGTTGAAATCTTCCAAATAATAATAAAATTAAAGCAGTTGTATTTCGTTGCTTTGCAGGGTATTTTTATTGATTTGTTTATTTATAGTCTGTTTCGCAGGAAGAATATTATACTTCACTGTTTTATCTTTGAATATGCATTACTTTGCTACTATATTTTTTTTAAATATCTAAAAAAAAAATAAAGCTAAATTTACGTGTATTGTATTACCACTACCGTATTCATCAATTAAGTTATAATGTGAAATACTGGCAGAACAACGAGTTCTTCAAAATTAAAAGTAGAGTATAATTCATGACAAATGGTCAATAGAATAAGCTATTGTACAGAAAAGGTACCTGAAATTCTCCAGCGTACCTCAAGTTTCCAGCAGTAGCATTGCAAGATCTTGGACGTCCCTTGGAGGTATAGGTGTACAAATTTGTTTGTAGTGGTTTACCCCTCTGAGAATTCAATGTAACATTGCTTTCCATGAGAGCAGCTACTTAATATGAAGAGCTTTGAAATAGTCGAAGATAAACAAATGTGTGCAACTAAACTGATGATACAATATCATATTACAAAACTGATTTTTCACTACAACCATTATATATCTTTTTAATTGACATTCACCAATTGTTTCTCTTCCATTACATAACTTACTTTATAGATTTTGTTACCTATTACAATCAATGATAATAATATATTGTTCATCTACCGAGAAAAAATATATAATTGGTTAAATATTAAGTAATATTGATACCTTAAAGTAAACAAAGATTGTTTTTAATCTGATAAATTTATATTTTTGTCAAATCCGATTTTTCGTTTTTGAAAAATTTAATCTTAGAGTAAAGTAATATTATTTCACCATTTTTTCTGTTTGTCGAATATAAAGCCACCCGTCATTATTTTGAGCTTTTATAAATTGAGTATCATTATAAATTCTAAAAAAATGGACAGACGATTAGGCCTACCCTGTTTCCTGTATTTTTAGGATTTAAATATAGGAGTAGAAAATCCAATGCCTTGAAAAAATTACATCAGCTTTTGCAATAAAGAAATCTTATTGGATTAAACAATATCAAATTAATTAGATGAATAATTTCTAATTAATTTACAGATCAAATAAATTGATTTAACTATTATAAATTGATTGATTTATGATCCTCTCATTTCTTGATTTTTAATACGATTTGTATATAGAGAAACTAACTAGTTTAGGTTGGTATAGAACATTATGATATTAAACTTTAGACCAAATAAATATAGATACGCCTCCAAATCAATAATATACTCATTTTTAAGAAGATATGTTATTTAGTAATTACAAAGGATTTTTTATCAATAATATACTCCATGATTTCAATTTACCTAATTTTGAGTATATCGACAGAATAATATTGACATAACTTTAATTAAATTAACTAGCCTTTATCTGTAATCTCTATAGGCCCTAAATGAAATGTATTTTCTCATTTTTTTTTACATCATCACAAAAGCAGAGTGAATCACACAAATTCCCCACTATATAAGATGTCAGAAAATACATTCACACATTATTTTGTGCTATATTTTCCATGCAATAAATGTTAGCTAAAGTGTAGTGTAGTTGCTATAGAAACACACTTCAGATTTTATACTATCATTTTCTAACATTGTAAAGCATTAATGATGAGTGACCCTCGGACAAGTATACCTGATGAGCCTTTAAGATGCAAAACAGCTGTCTTATACCATGTCTATTCCTTGGTGACTAAATACCCCAAACCTTCCAACTTAAATAAAATAACCTTGTCTAATTCAGGCGTATATTATTCGATCAAATCATATGTTCAAATATTAAGGCTCCTTCGCCCAGAATGAAAATTGAATTCTAGCATAGGGATTCCCAGGTTAAATCCAATACTATTTTAATGCTACTTTTTTAAGCAATTACGTAGTGTTTGGTATCATTGGATTCAGGATGAAGTTTTTTATTCTTATATCTTTCCAAATTTTTAATTAGTATTAAAATAAAATATTTAGTAGATGGTTTACGGCAAAAAAATGTGATAGCGATTTTAATTATTTTTTTAATCATTGACATGATACATTAATGACATAATGAAAAGATAGAAGAATGTTGTTTTAAATGTATGATTCAAAATTATATTTGTTTTTAAGCTCCTATCAACTGTTAAAATATAATCAGTATATTAAACAAACGGAACTTTTTGTCTGTACAGGCGGCCATTTTGTTTATTAATCGGGGAATTTTTCACAAATATATTTGAATATTATCATAACGAATGCAATTCAAAATAAAAATACCGATTTGCGGCCTTGCCTGGTGAGTAATACAAATTTCGGCCTCTCAAAATTTTTATTTTAGGTGGAGCGCTCTTAAACGAAGAAAACTCTTCAAATTTCGTAGACAACTAGAATAAAAATAATGCAGTGTTTTGTAGTTTTATTGGCTAATTCAAAATGGTTATTACGAATCGTTAGGGTAACCTTTTCCGCAATATTATTAAGATAAAGCAGGGTTTTCTTAAGGTAATAGAAAAATGTACAATATTTAATATACTGGAAGCATTAAAGAACAGCAGTATAATATAGAAAATTGTAGTATTTATGGAATAGCACTGTAAAAAAAGATAATTTTTTTAGTAATATTATTTTCAATATAATTTCATGATTAATTAACTGAAGCCCAGCAGTGGCAATTTTTCATTATATAAATAAACGAATATTACTTTTTCAAGTTTCTGCTATATGTTATAATGAAATGACTTACATTATTTACTTATTCGAGCCAGCTGCAGGGTCAACGCTACAGGTGGGCTGGGGTGGACCCAGGTCAACCCAAAATATGCTGTGCCCACCCTTGGGCCCACCCAAATGAAATAATATAAAACTTTTAAAAATACATGAATTCAAAAGTGAAGTAATTCACTCATTCACATTTCTACAACTATTTTATCTTGTTAACATGCTGATAGAATAGTTTCAAAAATATTTTATTTTCCCAATAAGCAGCACTTTATTTGTTCATTATTAATTAAAAATCCTCAAAGTTGCTGACAATAATTCGACGAATTTTGAAATCAGCTAACTAATCTATACTCATAAATTATGAAAAATAAAGAAAAAAAAAGTGCTAAAAATCGAAATTTTACAATGTTCTATTACAAAATACTTGAGATTTTGACATGGTTATTTTAAAAAATGTTAAAAAGAGATAATCTTTGAGTCAAAATATGAAAAAAAATTGTGTTTCGGCTTCGCTCTCTAAAAAAATTGCTGTTAAATTACTTTGTGAATAATAATGTTATTATACGGTTCGTCAAATGAAAAAAATAATCTTAAAAAATATACATTGCTAGCTTTTTATTGCAAAGGTAAGTACAAAATTTGTAAAAAATATAGTGCCCACTGCCCACCCTTTTACGGCGGTCTGGGTCATTGCCAACCCAAACGAAAATATCTGGTTACGGTCCTGTGAATATTGTAAGAGGGTCACAAAATTTTGAATCATAAAAACACATTTCAATCTTTTAAAAAACATATTCCTGATTGAAAAGTGAATGTTACTCATGCTGCATATAGTAGTAATTATTATATAGGTCTCTACAGTTGCAGCATTTTAACTGTCTTTACAATTAAGCCACCTATAAGAGTTATATCATTTAAATTTTAGACAGCTGCTTGTTTATATTATAATGGAAATGAAGGGGAACGTCCATCTAACAACAGTTTTGGAAATGATAACTTATCAATTTTGTAAGGTTTCATACCTGCAAAAGCAAACTTCAAGAAAAATGACATTCTTATATTTCAAATAAACGACAACTTTATAAGTTTTAGAAAATTTATAGAATTTAGAATCATATTTGCTTGATAATGACAAATGCAAATTAACCGCTGATTATAATAACAATTTTATATAAAACTGGATTTGTTTTACTATTATTTAAAATATTGTCATAAAGTACTTTTTCTAGTGGGCAATGTGAGTATTAAAATATTAATAAAACTGTTTATTTTATTTCGCCCATCAGTTACATTAAAATTGAAGGGAAAAAAAAAGAATAAATAAAAGAGTTTGTTACTTTGTTTTCTGTTGTAAATAGTGCAGCACTGTCGGTATAATTAATATTATGATTAATGAGTTTTTATAGTTTAGTTATAGAGCGGACATTGAATTTCTCGTATATGGACATGAGTAGGAGATGGGATTTATGAAAATACTGAATTGGGATTTATGAAAATACACTATTTTTGTCAACAGAAGATCACATTCCGACGAATGATACTACAAAGAATAATTATTACATTTTGCAGAAAATAAATAAATTTGGATCCTTTTTCACTCTTTGAAAAAAGTAGTAAAGTACAGCAGGGATAATTATATAGGTCTGTCTGTAGATTGCATATTTAGACATGCTGGTTAATTGAAACCGTAAAACTTGTCAGATTTAAATCATCAAGACTGATTTAAGTGAAGTCCATAATTATATATTATAAATAAACTGAAATTACATCGAAGAATTGCTTTATCAAACTGTTTCGTATTATGGTTTATCTTATGTTATTAATTTTTTTTCTACTGCTAAATATATTTTGTGATTATTCATGTTTATTAATTGAAATTAACCTGGTGAGTTTGTTTTAATTTCTACAATATTGCGATATATTAATATATCATTGCGGTTTCAGATGTTCAATAGCAGACTTCACACTTCAGGACTTTCAGGAAAATGCAAAAACTTTGTTTTACAATTATGTACGTATTTCACTTTTATTTAAACATAATTTCTGTTGAGGAATTTATTTCAGTATCTGGCTGTGACCTTTAACCTTATAACTTTGTGTACACTTCTATAACGCTTTAGTAAGTTTCCAAGAAGATAAAATGTACATGTTTTCTGTAAAGACTGAATTTTCTCTAAGGAAATATCATCAAAGGGTTTCCTTCACTTCTCTCTCTCGCTCTCTTTACAGAAGAGAAATATGCAGTGAACCGATTTTACTTTATAGTAGAAAGATTCTTCCAGCAGGTATATTGAGAGAATATTTTGTTTCATATTCATAAAGTTTCTGATTAACAAAATGTCAATATTATTCTAATGAAGTTGCTGTTACGTAGTCTAATTAATATTCATTAATTCAGTGGTGACGCTAGCGTCGTGTCCAACAGGGGGTCAGTGTGTGTTCGATGGGGGGTCTTACAATTTAAACAAAAAAAAATCAAAGAAAAAATAATTTTTTGTCTAAATCAAATAGTCACCGCTCATAAAAAATTGCCGAAAGGCCGGTGGTTTTCGGATGTTCAAATTGAGTAGTGGACAAAAAATATTAGTTATTAG
>JAQIWE010003675.1:0-11540 GCA_034698565.1 Campodea plusiochaeta | reverse complement strand
TATATACTTCCCTATACCTATCTCTAGCCGTTTAGGAGTTGTTTCACGCGACAGACGGACGGACAGACAGACGGACATTGCGAGGACAATAGATGCTATCTGCGCTTCGCTGCAGGTCGCATCTAAAAATCGATAGACTATCAATTTTCTGTAGTTTTTCCGCATTTTCTTATAAAAAACGTAGTCTAATTCACTAAAAATGGTAAAACCGGGATCCCGGTTTTATAGTATTTGAATACCGAAATATTGGAAAAACACTCCGGTATTGCAAGCCCTATATATGCCTATTATATGTTAAAATTTCGCATTTTCGCTTCTTCAGTGTTTTATTTTTTTTATACATTTACAGTATAGCTACGCATTTGTTATTAAACACTAAACAATATTAAAACATTTGAAAGGCAACTCATTAGAAGTAAAATTACAAAGCATTTGCTGATCTTCTTTGTGTACTTATTTCCAGATTATCTTTACTCTCATCAGTCCTTCAACGAATGCCAAAATACGATTGAGAATTGCGATATTCTCAAAGTACCGAAGACAGTTCGTTATATTGTAATTCTTTGTAGTTTAAAATACCGGTAATCAAACTTATTCTCTTCGAGGACTGATGGTCTTCACCTTTGATTTTAACTCTATAAACAACTCTAAATGTCTTTTGTATGTTTATGACTCTATGGTGCGTGAAAAAAAAGGTCAACTATAAAATAATCTTAGAACTTCTGAGATTTTCAACAAAACGTTATTATGGAATACAGCTAACATGTTTTCGAGGAAATTAATCAAAGCTAGTTACTTGTGAGATAAAGAGTGCCAATGTAAATAGTTTTGTACACAGGATATATATCTCTTTCTTATCCTCGATGATGAGTTGGTATATATAATACAGTAATATGAGTTGAAATGTTAAATTTCTTACGGAAACATGCTCTATTACATCACCCCACCCACAAACATCCAGCTTCCTGCTAGCGAAGCAAAGCAATATCGATTCGTATAACGAAACACTACTAAGAGATCAATGTTTTTAAAATATCAGAGGCGAAGTTATATTGTTCATTTTAAAACAAAAAGACGTTCAGTACAACATATAACTTATAAAAATATAATTAGTAAGGCCCGTAAAAACTTCGCCCGTACGGTACAGTACAAACGTAACGATATGATAATAACTAAATTTTACTGACTTTCCTAAATTTCTTAATAACTCCTCCTTCTTCTTAATAATAATATTGATAAAATGACGGAAATAGTTGAAACCAATTATTTAATCTATAGGCTACAGCTAATCTATACCGTCATTCGTCGTCCTTTTAAAATGTCCAACATTTTAAGTTTACTAAGATTCAGTACCATAAATCTTTTAACTTGAAAGAGAACGTGTCGAAATGTTTGAACTTCGATCTTACGAGTCTACTGCCATTACAATATCTTTTAAAAACAGTGGCTTTAAATGAAATTGTAATTAGACTAAATATTTTATCGATATTTTAAAAACTATAGAATATTAGGAGGATTCAGTCAGTCAATCTATACATGACAGATTACGGTTAGTACCGATAGAGAAACTTTCTGATCGTTTCTCCAGTAGACATTCAGAAAGTCACTCTATCATAGCTGCTAATATTCTGCAGCAAACATTACCGTATTTCTAACCATGGGTGGGGCTCAAATAGTTTATGGGAAATGAACTCTAAATAATTTGTTTATTTTTAATCAGTTCAAACCTATGACAGTGTTGTACCATTGTTAAAAATTTGAGTAAATGTCAAAGTTTCAATCAATCAAAAATAATGAAGGTATCGTATGAACTCACCATCCTATATATATGCTAGTATAGAAAAATAATCCCCCAGAATGTCATACGTAGAAAAGTGTCTCGAATATATTATAAAATTTTCATTACTGTATAAATAAACCTATTTGCTGTATTTATTATACAAAAAACAGACATAAAAGAATAATGAATAGACCTCATCGTTATTTTTATTTGATATTTCTTCCTAAGTAGATTATTTTTTGTAATAATTATTTGCTGTTTAGTTTTACATAGTGTGAAATACCTATCAATACGAACACAAAATTTCTCTATATTTTTATTTCACAACCTAGTGTATAACGAAATAGATAATATTAACGAGTCATGAAAACTAGTGCAAAATATTCCACTAAACTCGTACTAAAGTTCTACACACTGAGAAGAGATGTTACATTTCTTGTCCTCGACCATATTTCTACTTTCTTGACACTAAAACACTGTAAACTATACCTGCGGTTAAGTCAAGTTGAAATACTGTAAACACACTAAGGTATAAGTTCTATAAAGAAGTGAAGAAAGGCACAATAATAACATCTCAAAAATAACTCGGAGCAAAGGGTCTTTGCAGAAAAATAAAGATGGAGGAAATCGCTCAATATATTATAGAGAACGGAGAAAAATCAGTTTCATATGTATTTCTCTCGTGCTTTTATACTTTGTGCTACATGAAAAAAAATCGGGGAGCAGGCAGAAAGTCATTGAGTTCTGCAGAAGTAGATGCTTTGAACTTTAATTCTCCAAGAGTATAGGTATAGGCCTCTCATGAAAACCAACGAAAATATAAATTATATTCAATAAACTGTGTAGACTATTCTGATCATATAATAATTCACATTGACATGCTCGTTTGAAACATTCATGTTGTTAAAATTAATGTTTACTGACTAATACTGACATGAGTAAACATTACTCAAGTTTTTATGACTTTGAATATTTTCCACCTTATTTTTTCGGAGTTCCTTCCAACTTTTATACCACGAAGACGAGAAAAAGAAATACCATCGACATCTAACATTACCTCAACAAATTGGTCGCTGCCCAGGTACAGAACGCTGCAAAATCAATAAAATAAACAAGTCGGGTTTGTCAGAGCAAGTTAGGGTGATAAGAATTCGGAAGACAACTATATCATTTTTGTAACACTACAAGGGAATAAAATTGTTTATCGAGAAAAATTATAATCATTTCTACAGCAATCGTATTTTCACTTTTCAGAATGTTTTCATATAGCCTAGAGTTGTTAAAAAACGTGTTTTTTATTCGACGGTTTTAAAACGCAATAAAAAACGTTTTTTTTTTAGGTTTTCTTTGTTTTCTTTGTTTTTTTTATTTACCTATTTTTAAGAGGGTTTTATCTTAATTTGAGAGAAAAAATATATTGTAATGGAAAACTATGTAGTAAATAGGTATATGTATTCCAAAAATATTTCTTGAGAAATTTTGTAGGCCTAGCTAAGTGTTTACTTTGGTTTTGTTCACATTTTGTCGTAGTTCAGATCTTTGCAAATGTTATTTTCTTGAGTCTTGAGACCTTCTTGATTGCCTTTTATCTTTAAAAACTGGTGGAAATTAATGTTCTGTTGATATGTAATTCAATAAAACTAGGCCTACTTATTTGAAGTAATATTTGATATATACTTTGTTTCTTTTATTTATAAAAACTTAAAAAAAAAAAAAAAAAAAAACCGGTCATGTTTTTTATTTTTTTTAAAACGGTTTTTTTTTTTTTTAAAAACCGCGATGGTTTTTTTTGTTCACATCTCTAAGCCTAGGCAAGCAATATAAAACTACAAAATGAACCTAGTACTGATTACGGTATGTTAGTAGGTAGATAAAAGGTAACATTAATAATAATCAAGATGTGGTTCCAAACATTTCTTCGTAAACCAAAACTACAATAATAGTTACAATACTGTTTACAGTGCTTGACAGAATATTATGAGTTTACTGCTGTTTTCAGTATATATAGGTCTCTATGGTAGGGAAGTAAGGATGTTGGGTACTAGAGTCTTCTGAGGTTTCAAACAAATGCCATTTTTTTTCTTTCTTTTTTTTCAAATATCATTTACAGTTACAGTATTATAATTCTTCAAATTATTGCTGTGACAGAAAAATCCTTGGGTATTCTGCTAAAGCTCCACAAAGTTTTATGAACGTTATGTTATTCTGCTTGCAATAGAGTATTATAGCTTATAGGTTGTTCATCTTACTAAATGAGCATTCTTCCACTATTACAATGATATTATGTAACTTAACTACATCCATTTCGTAACATAAATAACAATCATGTTACAGTAATTTCACTTTGAAAATGTAACATACACAATTAGAATGCAACTGGGCTTCTGATGCATGTATGCATCTACCATCTTTACCATTTTCTTAATAATTCTTATATTTAGCATATAGGCGTAGAATCCTGTACAAACAAATTGTTCTTAAATTTCCGTTCCAATTTCCCTCCTACTTAAACCACCTTGCCACTCATTATTCTCTCCAAGCTAAAGGAACAAAACGACTCTTTTAATCTGGCATGAACGGTATCTATGACAACGCTTCAGACGCACCCATCCCATCCTAGTACTGCCAGATCGCTTTGAAAAGAGCAATAACCGTGAATCTCTTCTTTCATGGAGCACAAGGTCTAATGGCATTCCTTAGGATTAAACACTCCGGAAAATTCATTTCGAACGAAGGGCAATTACTTGCAGCAGAGATGGAGGGTTGCCATTTCATAAAGTTACGTGTTCTTCGGTACCGGTACTGCAATGATCTGCGTGGCTGTATACGGGTCTCTCAGGAATGTAGCCTGAGTGACCGGCTGCATAATCACACAAGCATGAGAGACTCGATCGATCATTTCAAATCTTCGAGATACAAATGAAGCAGCCAGCCCAGCAGTTTATCAGTCAGCCCAGCAGTTTATCAGTTAGCCCAGCGGGTAGTCATAATGTTACTATTCGTAAAAAATAAGTCTCACTATGTGTAACTGCTGTAAATGTTTACAACTCATTTATTTTTAACAAACTAAAAAGAATATTATACCAGAAATTACTAAAAAATATACATTTAGGAACTACAAGTTAGTACAGTTCTCCAACAAAGTTTAACAGAGAAAGAGATATGATTTCTCGGACAACCTTTTAGGGCGAAGTTCCAAATTTTATGTATGTGAATACCCGAGTGAAACATGGGAATTTTTGAAAAGATTTGAGTTAAAATATAATATACAAATATTCTGTAATATACCTATAATGCTATGCAGTAGACTTCGACGTAGTGGTGCTGCGACTGACGCCTATAAAAAACGAACATTATCACTCTTCGTGATTCTGATATTCACAAAATATTTTCGACAATGTTGTACTATGTTAAGAAATTTCATTAAAAGTCTCCACTGTCAAGAAGTGAAGATAAAATTAATATTACCAGGGATTGTTCAATTACTGGTATTGCTAATAGTTATATGTACTTTTAAATCTTTTACTTTTTATCTATACTGTTATTATTTATTCCCCCTTTTTATCATTGTACAAATTTTAAAAATATCCCTACAGATAATAAGCCACTGCGTGGTTTTGCGTTGTCTCAATCTAGACTGAACAGCTTGCCTATAAGCGGGAGTGCTCCCGTCTGTGAAAGTGTTTGGTCTAGATTGAGACAAGGTTTTGAGGGGTATTGTTTTTATTATGTGACTGTAATAATTCAGGAATTAATAAATTATTATTATTATTATTATTATATAAAAAAAGTTTATTATAATTCAGTATTTTTTTAGAATTTAGATAGAAGTATTTGTTTTAATTGTCCAATTTTAAAAAGTCTATATACGATCCCTAAATCCATAAATGAAACAAATATTTGTATCAGATAATTCAGTGAACTCCCTCCTCTTAGGCTGTAGCCTAGGTCTGTATATTAAAAATAGTTCGCATTTAGGAATATTAGGAAAAATATTTAGGCCTAATAGTTCGATAAATATTTAATTTTTGAAGTAAATAACCTGCAATAGAAATATACGTGATAACGGGTGATATTACTGATATAGTAGACCGTAGTAATAAGAGTGGCCTATGGCAACCTTGTCCGCATCAACGCATAGAACACGGTCCCTCCCTTCTTTAACCCATATATTGCAAATAAGTCGCAATCATCGAGTGTAATTAGATTCATGTATGGCGGTGAAAACGAGATTATACGCTTCTGCAGTGAGAAGTACTTACGGGGTGCAAGGATAATATAGACAAGAATTAAATAGTGTAATGAAATGCGCAATGTTATAAGCGGAGTGAAGCTATCCATACGACTTAAAATTAGAAACATTACTTTGATATAATTGAGAAAAATATTAATAATTTATCATTGTGAAACGAAGTTTTGAACAATTAATATTGAAATATTCATATTATTAGTCAAGTATCAATGTATTTCAGGTAACGCAGAGAAGTCGAAAAAAACACTGACGACGAAAATATTAAGTTATACAACATCACTTATCACTATAATAACATGTTGATTGCTTCATACAGGCCTAGGTCGAACAACTAAAATGTTAATCAGTAACGTTACAGATTGAAAACGGTTGAAATAATATTGTAGTAACTGATGCCAAGTGGATTCTACAAAGTAATTCCATGGATTTAAATTGTAATACGGTACAATCAGACACAAAGTTAACATCAAATAAGTATCCATTTTTTACCTTTTCATAAGATCATCATAACTACTTTGTTTTCTGAGCATTGCAACATTACAAATATAAATAGACCTACCGCACACAGAATAATTAATCCCACTTACATTATGAAAACTAAACCTTGTGGAATATTTTTACACAAAGCTCTTTGTAATATTAAGCGAATTCCAAAACTACTGTATAGCCTACATACTTGTATAGCTGCTGTATTAGGGGTACTTTTGTTTAATTTTACATGGTTAAAATCAGCTATATAATTATGACAACAAACAAATTTATATTTGCAAATATCTATAATTTCAATCGAAAGCCTGCTGTGTCTGCTGATATAATGATTGTCACTTGTCAATGATCGGGGGTAATGTGTTCTACAAAATATAATCCTGTTACTGTGATAGCTAGTGTAGCACAAAATAATAAGCTAGGTTAATATCGACGAAATAAAAATGTTGATTTCCTTTTAAAAATTACTTGTAGCCTTAGATATATCTACGTGTCCAATTAAAAACTTTAGCTGAAAATATTTAATCATGGAAGAAAGTAGCCAACAGTTTTATCAAAGATCACATTATTTTTATTTCGTGTCATCAGAAATTGATCACTTCCTACTAGTAGTGTTTCCATATTCGAAATTCTTTGTACCCGGGTAAGGTAATCCCCGGGTATTACCCGAATTTTCTGCTTTTGGTCTACAGCTCGTGAACTTTAGGTCTGACAGGGTAGTGCAATACGTTGTTGGAATTAGTTGAACGAGAGACGATTTCAAATATGTATGATAGTACGTGATTTTCAACTCTGGAAGCTATTTATTTTCAAAATAAACTAAACTGCATTTTAATAATTCTTAATAATTGATAATATTAACACTTGATGGTGCTAAACTGCTAATATAAAATCCGTTCTATCCAACATAAATTATAAAGGTATTTTTAGCACCTATTGCAATTGTCTCATTCCTCTCTTTCTTAAGGTTCTAAAACCATCATGATTGCATGCTCTGTTGTGGAAATAATGCACATTTTTTGAAGTGTTCGGGTCCCCGTTACCAGAACCTCTACCCGAGTACTCGATGGAAACACTACTTCCTGATGTCATAAATTATAATAAAAGTATATATAAATACCCTAAGTATGACTGCTTATAAGCTTAAAAATCACAAACACGATACATGATCAAACAAAATGCCTATGATGAATGCTTCAGAGCAAATCTTAATAATTGAGACTTAAATAAATCTTAGAGACTATAAGAATTAGTGTGACAAGTGTATTTGGCTAACACTAACATTTTTATCCTGGAATTTTTATTAACAAAATATACTAGATAATCTGACCTTTTCTCAGTAACCATAGAAATACCCATTAACATCAATGAGGAATTTCTTGTTTACCTGAAACGAAAACAAACAATAATTAGACCAATAAGACAATTCACCAGTTTGGATGTAAATATGCAACACTGAACAAATGATTACTATAATAATGAAATATAGATTGCTACCAGTTCTATGTATATCACTATACATTATATAAAACAGCGTTTGTTTGTATGTTTGTTCGCAATGTTCTCAGGAACAGGAACTACAGCATGTTCGATAGAGATGAAATTTGGTATGGTGGTAGAACTCGGCTCAGAATAGGTTTTTTAACGTGTTAGATAGCTGCTAAATTGACCCGGTAATTTTGGCCCCACCAAAACACCCCATGGAATTCACCAGACTGGCTTGAAAATTGGCATGTTGGTTGATCTAGATTTTAGACAACTTTTCTGCAATTAATATTTAACATTAATGAACCCTACAAGTATAGTTATTCCGAAATATTGAAATTAATAGAGAAATGAGCAATATTTATGTTTGTACTACCTAAAAATAATGGAGATGGTATATCTTTTGATAATAATAATAATAATAACACTTTATTGAAGGTCAAAAGGGACTGAATCCCAATTACATGTCCGCGAAATGAACTATTACAAACTTACAGAATTCATACATACAGAACATAATGAGTTACATCATTTATCATTATATCCGAGCAAAGCCGGGTAAACCTGCAAGTTGTACAATAAAATACACATTATTAGCTATAAGACTTCATTATTAAGAGTTAAAGAATGTCTCATCCAATACTATACGTTTATTCCAGAAAATACATTTTTGCAAAACTCAATGAAACTATACCATGAAAATAAGTTTTCAATCACTAGTTCACAGGTTCACTATACTAACAATCTCAGAATATTACTACAATATGCAGGTATTGCACGGTTGCACCAGAATTGACTATTAAAAGGGTAAGGTAAAATATGAAAATTTCATATACGTTACAGCAGGCACGCTAGTATTATCAGTGTCACTGGAGAGAGGACGAGAAAGCAAGAGACTATCGTTGCACAATATAAGATAATGACGTGAATGAAGATCAATGTTGTTTGTACAATTTGTATGTGTAGCACCCTGTTTTGTAAGGACCTACCCTATTGAATGACATCATGTAGAAGTGGTGGCCCTATAATATTCTTAATAGTAGTATGTCCAATCTGTCAGTGAGTCAGAGGGGGATGCGAATTTTTACACTCGGAGTTACAAAGAAACGAATGAGTAGGCATAACATGTTTGCGGATCATGAACCAAATCTCACATGTCATTCTGAAATTAAGATTCCTTCTTCACAAAACTGTCGGGATATAGATAGACCTATATCTGTGATATGTGCTGTGTTATTAATCTTATTATATGTTCATTATCTTCATTACCTCTTATAATATTGGAAGAAGTTATTTATTGTGTTCACACGACTATCAGGATCAACCTAGGTAGCGTTTTACAATTTTTTTTATCGTTTCATAACAGGCAAGCTACATTTTTTTTATTTTTCTCAGTTGAAAATATAATTTCGAAATTATAATAAAATAATGTTTTTTGTTAATGGGATTATTAATGGCTGCAATTTTTTATAACAAATTAGTGAGACCTATTACTGTATTTAAAGGTTGTGACTGATAAATTGTTACTAAGCACTAGCAGTCGTTTCTCATCCATAAAGTGATGATTCATCCAAACAATACATTATGAATAGGCTGCTCAAGTTATTGAAACTACGCAATGCAGAACGTTTAGTCAGACTACGACGAGTTACTTTTACATTCACACTCATCTTACGACGTATGATGATACTATATGCAAAATCTGTCATCACAAATACTGCTTTCCAGATGAGAGAATTCGTAGCGTGCGTAAAATATTTTCGGTTTTATCCCGCGGAAAGGTTAGTAAATGAATAACAATGAAACCAAGACTAATTCAAACCAAGAAGCAAGGAGGAAGTCAATAATGAACAAATACTATTAAAAGTAATAACGAATCACTAGCACAAAATAAAAATCTCTTTTCTCAATTTTTTTTTACTTATTGAAGAAGCAATTATTGTGATAATCAATTCATAATGGAGTTTTGCGGTTTAGGTTTAACCCCATCGTACTGCAGTTTCAAAACCATTCTAACTCCTGTCAAACTCTGAAAGTTTTCCCATGTTGTTCTAACATTTATTTTATCGCATAGTAAGTTAATTTAGTACTCCCCAGGCACGTATCTCAATCCCACAACCGATCCACAAAACTTTTGCATTGCCATAAGCCCATGGAGTTCTACACCACAGGGAATTAAAAATATTACAGGAAAAGGGTTGGTAGCTATTACACATATTTTGTCTCTTATTCTTACATTATTGATGCCTTATTGCTTGCCATTTCTGAATAAGGGTTGCTTGAATATCTTGGATATGTAATTTGTATCAATTGTAAAGTCGGGAATATCCATCATTTTAAGTTTATGATCATGGTTTATTGTTCATGGGTATACGGTACGTACATCACGAGCATGACTCCTGTAATACATGATTAACTGATTGATTTGGCTCTCGAGATGTAAATGAATACATGAACTATGGTGCTGGAGTCTTAAAGGATAAGATATTATACAGTAACTCAGTATTTTACAACTTGCAATCATTGTAAATTTTGCAATCCACACATGTATAACCTTTATCAATCAATCAGCGTAATCGTCACTGTACTAGTGTATGTAGGCATAATTGCAGTAATGGAGCGAATATTTCGTCTCACATCATCATAGAGACATAGACCCGAGCATAGACCTCAATAAAGATTTATCAGTCAAGTTCTATATATGTGCTTTTGAACACCCTGTTATTTCTGTAAACTTCTATCAACTGTTCATTATGCATTCTCCTTATTCATTCATTGAAGTTGTGCTTCCTCTCTTTCATTATGGTGATTATTCATACCGTCGCTGCTTTTTAAACTTTTGCCATGATAAACAAACGGAAGAGAAGAAAAATAATTTCTCTCTTTGCTTTATACCACTTCTAATTTATTCTAAGACCAATTAAAGAGAATGAACAACGAGAATGAGTTTACTCGGGATCTGTCATGTTAAATAAATGGAACAATTTGAAGAATTATTAGAATAGTAACTTTGAAGTAACTGATGAGACAATTTACATTTACACAAATGAGTGTAATCAATGGTTCTCGCACGCTTTCAGTTAGGCCTATGTTATTTGTAACTTTAAATAATGATGAAAAGAGTGCAGAAAAGATTATTTTTCAGAAGTGCATATAAATATAGGCGAATAAGGTCATATAAAAATACAGTTCTTTATTATTATTATTATTATTTAGCAATTTTAGGT
Source organism: Campodea plusiochaeta (assembly GCA_034698565.1). NCBI lineage: Eukaryota > Metazoa > Arthropoda > Diplura > Rhabdura > Campodeidae > Campodea > Campodea plusiochaeta. Next base: position 310 of record JAQIWE010003675.1, on the reverse strand, counting down.
AAAAGGTGCTAAACAGTGTTTATCAAATAGTCATATCGACACGACAGTGGCCACCAAATACTAATGGCCACCAAATTATGTCTTCTGCGGCCACAAATGGCCACCAAAATCCAAAGGTTTTTTATGTTTCTTATCAAGAAACATTTACTACCAAGAGAAAGGTCTCGAAAAGACGATTAAAACGAGTACAAACACTTTTAATATTGATTGTTTTTACGTTAATTAGATAGGGGCTGGGTAAAATGCCGAACGTGCCAAATGCCAACCGCTGCCAAAGAAGGTAAAATGCCGAAATTTGCCAAATGCCAAC
>JAQIWE010003674.1:0-11540 GCA_034698565.1 Campodea plusiochaeta | reverse complement strand
CATTTCTCTTCTTGACAGACAGTAAATAATACAAATTATTATTATGCATACCGGTACTGTAAATATATAACTTACTTCATTTTCCAATTAGGCAAAATTATAAATATATATAAGTCAGGGATCCCAGCACAATATAACATAATTTTTGTTATGATTTTATGACATTTTTTACGTAAACTTTATGACAATTTTAGGACATTCTCGATTATTTTTTTTATTTTTTATTTTTTTTTTTTATCATTATTTTTTGGCAGATATTTTTCTTCATAGGCCTAATTTTCAAACCCATAATTCACCTGCTTATAAATTTTTTTAGCACATCAAAAACAATTTTTCAAAGGAAGTAACCATTCTTTACTTATTATTTAAAATGCTGGCTGGCGAATTTTTTTTTTTAATTTTCGCAAGAAAGGCAGTCATTTTCGATAACAGCATCTTGAAATATTCTGAGTTTCGTTAATTTTATTTAGTAAGTGAAATATTAGAAAATTATCAAAATTTTATGATTTTATGACAAAATGTTAAATTTTATGACAATTTATATGACATTTTCAAAAGAATCTAAAATTTTATGACATCTGGGATCCCTGATAAGTTAAGGTGATTTTATAATCTTACGTTTAGAAACAAAACTAAATATTATTGCTCCAGCTAAATAATAGGTTAAAAAAACACAGCTTCATTGAAAACTGAATCTAGAATGTATTTCGTATATATAAAGGCATTATATAATAAATATAAAAAAATAAAGATATCTCGTTATTATCAGGGTTTCATTGCTGGTGATAGTGAGAAGCCAAAACATGTCTTTTCAAACTTCTTTTAGCAGAAAACTTAAGTCCACAAATAGGACAAGTTGTCTCCCCTGTATGTGAAGCACAATGATCGGCAACTGTGTTTGCTGACTTGTATAAATTGTCACAGATTTTACACTGGTATGAGTCGTCAGATAATTTTTGATACATTGATTTTCTTTCTTGCTTGGTCCTCATAAAGAAATGAGCCAGAGTTGCCACTGTGAAAGAAAAATACCAATTTGGAGTAAATTTATTTCAAGAAACTAATAACCCTTGTAAAAATGTTTGGTACTTAGTATATAAATAGTGTACTAAGAGTACACTAAGTTCGAACTTTGTATACTAAAGTACTACTTTCACTTAAAGCGAGAGAGAAGTTTGAACTTAGTATGCTCTAAGTCATACTACAACTACTTTTGTATTACTTCTAGCTACTTAAGTGGAACTTTTCTGTAGTTCGTACTAGGAAGGTACTTCATTCCATATAGTTCATACTTATTAGGATAATATTTATTTTGTTGAATGTTTTTATGTTTTTTTAAGTCAGTGCCAAGTTAATATTTTAATATACTGTAGGTATATAAATGATCATTAAAGTTTTATATTATACTTTGTGAATTTAATATTTTTTTAAAAAGAAGTGTTTGAAATATGATTGTTATAGCCCAAAAATATAGTTTTGCTTCAGCAATAAGCATATGTGTTATACCGTAAATTTATAGAAGTGTTCTAATATGATCATCGTAATATAATAAATTATTATTAATATTTATTTGAATGCCATTTTATTTTTATGTCTAACTTTTCTATAAAACAATCTTGACTCCAGCAGTCTTATGGGACAGCATCTAAAAATCATCGGTGATGACAACGGGAATCGAACTCCGGACGTCCCGCGCCGTAATCTATAGTACCCTAGTATATCCCTACCACTTGGTTACGATGAGTCGACCACTGCTTATCAATAATAATCTGTTCTCTCAAATTAATGAAGCCATTACAAGCTTGAAAACATTGTTATAATAAGGTTGAATATTATTAATTAGTAAATTTTAAAGTTTCATGAATGGGGAAAATCCTTTGCAGTTTATTTATTTATTTGAAAATTATGATAGCAATTTAATCACAGTTATAATATGATTGGGTGCTGTTTTTTACACAAAAAATACGAAGAAGGGGGTAATAATAAGTATTATTTTTGCTATATAATTATTATAGGTAATAAAATCACCTTTATGTTTGTGTTACTACTTATCAAAGGTGGTTTTAGGGGGGAGGGGGACTTAGGACTTTATACCACAAATTAAAGGGAGAAAATAGGCAAATAATGTTTAAAATCATATAAAACTTCAATTTTCCATTTAAACTATGTAATAAGTTCTTACAATTCATTAAAATATATTCCTGCATGTTCTTAAAAATGCTTGAATAGCAAAATAAAGAGGTAAAAAATATCTTGTTTGGACCCCTCCCTTTCGAAAATCTTAAAACTCACTTTGCTACAGTCTTATGCTAAATATAAATCGAATCTATTTCTAATGCTCTTTGTACTATTTCTTTTGTAAGCAAGATTTGAAGATAGCTTGATTATGATATGGTAAAAAAAATTACAACACTTCAAATCCAACAGGGTATTTACAACTATTACTGCACTATGTTAAATGCATTACCCTCAAATATTGAAAGTATTGTTCAAAGTAAAAGTACAAGCTGCTACGCCGTTCGTGTCAATTTGCTAAACTACAGGAACCGGTTTACTTCCTAAACTTACTCCTTATTGTGGTAGATGTCACTAGGGACAATATACCGAAAAAACCTTGTAGTCCTTCCGATCGCTCCACATACTTGGGTGTTGGGTGGCAAGCTGCAAGGTCAGAGTGGATTGAACATTCAAGACAGGGGTACAATTCGAAAACATTGGATTACAACATATTATTATCATGCCCAACTCACCCGTAAATAGGATTTCTAAATCAATGTTTTAAAAAACTGGGGGTTTAGAGCTACCATCCTGCTGCGGAGAGGTGTGAAGTTATAATTTGCGTGGTACACTATTTTCTCTGAGGGGCAAATTAAAACACGAAGTACGTTAAAAAGTAGTTATTTTTTATTTCGGTCAGAAGGCCGAATTATTATTTAAACCTGTATTTTATTTCAGCGGGAGCTTCATTTTCCAACACACAAATCCAGTTTTACTTTCTTTATTCTCTATTGTACTCGCTTTCCCAAGAGACCGATAAGCTGTGTTAAAAAAAACTTGGCTTCCCGCTGAAAAAATGGGCCTTTAACACAGTTGCTGCTTCTTATGCTTTCTGGAGTACGTCCTTTAATATTCAAGCATAACATTGATTTAAGAAAATAATATTAATTTTTGCAATAATTACATTATTTAACCTAATGAAGTTTTAGAATTTCAATCAAAGTGATTCGATTCTGACTTTAAATGAGTTTACATTTTCGTGTGTACAGTTAAAATTTTATAGTGTATACAAAGCAAATAGAAAATCAATTACTACCGGAAGCATAAATATGATTGATTTGAAATAATAAAAAGCCAAAATTTATCCTTATTCACTCTGCCAGCCAATACTCTTTTAAGCTTCATCAAGCAAGAGTTCACAGAGTCGAGAAAAATTTATCCATCAATCCATGGCAGATGGAGCATAAAATGTTGTTTTCGAAATTTGTTCCGTTCAGAACTTTATTAAAATAACAGAAAGTTACCATTAATTTATAATTTCTGATTATAAATAAGCTATTACACAATCACTCTTTGAATAGCACAATCTTAAAAAAAAGAAGGCAACACGGTAAGTGCGTCGTGTTTGTAATTTATTGTATACTATAGGATATTGTACTGAGAAAAAATGGTACGACAGTTATCAATGGAAATATTATACTTCTTCTGCAACACGAAATTGTGATCATATAACAGTTGGCAAAATTTAATTTATAAATTATATTATTTTCAGAAAAAAACATCACTTTTAAGATAAAGGGTGCATCCAATGCTCCAGAAGGGTCTTATTGCATGGCTCACATAGTTAGGAGAGTGATTTTCGGCAGGGAGCATAATTATATAAACTTACAGGTGGAAAGGTGAAAGTTCTTTTCCCATCAGAGAGATACTGAAGAAAATAGGGGGCATTTTTTTTCCATTGCAGCATTTCTAAATGTTTTTATACTGTTTTTTTTATTTTGCCTTCTTTTTTAAAAAACATGAAAATATATGAAAATGACGATGGCTGCAGTCCATTTGCGCGTGTTCCCTTTGCGTGTACTCAAATTTTCGTGGGTCTTTTGCGAGTGCTGGTTTTATAAAATCAGTCACGTATTACGGCAGATACGACCTGATATATAAAATAATCCGTGGGCATTCATAATAGCGGAAATTTCAGAACGTTAATGTTTTCCACGGTTTTTCAGCTAAAAAGAGACAATACTTAAGTAACATAAATTAATTAAGTTCTTGATGAAATAATGTCATTCCGTACACAATATTTTTCATTTTCGTTCATTTTTTACTACTCTACGCCTTTTAATAATTATGCTGTTGTATATTGTTGCAATATACCAAACAGAGCACACTAAGTCGAAAAGTAGTTTTCTTAAAAAGGCCATATAGGCTGTAATACTGGATGGTCATAAAACCATATATTTTCAGAAAGATAACACGACACACTTTTTTATACATTTGATTTCATTTTTCTAGCTTTAATATATCAGATATTATTCCTTCATAAAGATGACGTGTCCCATTTTTTTTGGCCCACCCTGTATATGTCAAACTTTTTGTTTTTCTAAAAAAATATATGTATATATATATATAAAAAAAGTATGCTCAAAAGGGCACGCCCAATTGTCCTACGAAATCACGCGCAAATGTCCTACGAATTTAAAAAGTAAGCTCAAAAGGGCACGCGCAATAGTAATACGAAATCACGCGCAAAAGGGCTGCAAAATACCGAAAATACGATTTTGCCTCATAATAGCGATTCTCCACATGAAAGTTTGTTGATACTAACTTTACATTAATACTAGGGTAACCTGATTTGCGTGATTTTTAAGCAGCTAATAGAAACTGAATTAATAAACTGACAGTTCAAAATTTCCATAAGGCAATTGTTAGACGAGGGGTGAACCACTCATGAACACCGGTGTACAAATTTTCTGAACACCGCCATGAACATCGCCTGAACACCGGTGAACACCGCATGAACACCGAACACCAAGTGTACAAATTATTGAAAAGTGGTTCGCCCCTTGTTGTTAGCTGTATAACTAATTTGGCGGCTGATTTTTTATAGTTGTCTTGCTTTGGTGTTCTAATTGAAAATCCAGGTGGATTTCATGTTAAAAGAAAATCTCAAATCGATCCCAGGGCTGTCTTCAAAGTAATATTCAGAAAGCTTCCATTCCAATTTTCAAATGATAATATTATGAATATAAGAAATGCAAAAAGACTATACGAGAATTGCGAATTTAAGTTGCTCAAACAATGTACATATTTTTTATCATATCGGCACTTTATGTTTATGAATTATGATGTACGGACACTACTTCAATAACTTTTAAATCGGAAAATCTCATATGTCTGTATTTCTATCTGTTATTTTTGTATTATATACAATATTGACGAAAGGATATGATATAATATATTTTATTTTGCAAGTGCTCAAGTGTTCGAATCAAAGTTTCTAAACACTAAAAATTAATTAATTTAACTGTATTCTTTTGGACGAGTCTCATTTTTCTTTTGTGGGCACATGTACTTTAATACTATTACAAGGTGCGATCAAATGCGTTTTTTTCTTTCCTATATTAATTCGTGAAAATATATTTCCACCAATGAGATCGTTCTGCATTGAAGTTCCAAACATTCAATTTTCAGAGACGAACTAATCAGAATAATTATGGAGATGTTGATATTTGTAAGCTCCTGTACTGTTATAGCCAAACAGTTTTCACTTTTCAGATGTTATGATAGTCTTTCACTTTTCAGATGTTATGATACATTTTTTATGTTATTGAAATATCTATCGATTCAGACAAGTAACCAACGATTCTTAAAGATGTCTCAATCAGTGTGGTATTATTGTTTTCATCAAAATAATTTCGAAATTCTTTTTTTTTTTCAGTGAATGAAAAAAAATTCTTATTGTGCCATACTTATTATACTGTTACTGTAAAAGGATAATTATCTCGTTGTAACAATAAAATATTCTTATTCTAGTCCATATAGTTATCATAATTATATAATTATGTCAAAATTACTGTTAGAGACATAGTTTGTTAATTATAGAATTTAGTACACGCATTACGTTATAATTATAAACTGTGTATCCATACAAAATATCATAATCCTCAAATAAAAAAATAAAAAAAAGAAATCAAATAAATATTTGTGTAGTTCATTTATACAAGCAAATATGTTCTGTCCTTGCAAAGGATGGAAGAATTAACTTCAAGTGTATTGTTGTGTAGGGTAGAAATAGTATAATACAAAAAGTCTCTTAGAGCAGTAGAGGGTCAGAGTCATCAATAGAGTTGAGTAAAACCTTCGTATGTGGGGGGGGGGGGGGGAGGGAGGGGGGGGGGCAGCGAAATTTGATTTAGAAAAAGGAAAAGAAGCGGGAAAAGATCGAGGTTCGTCGAGGTTAGTATAAGACCGGAAGAAGTGGAAATAAGTACTTGGGCAAACAGAAAACAAGAAGAAACTGTAGTTTCTTTTTTTTTCATTTTGACCAATTTGGCGCCTAATACTTTGTATATTCTTCGGCGTTGTTTCTGGAACCTTCTCCTAACAGATTCAAAGGATGTTTATGAAACCGTATTATCACGAAAGTAATCATAACTGGGGAAAATGAAATAATAAAGTAATATTTCTTTATTAATTATCTTGAAATATTATAATATCAAGAACAGAATTTCCGTAAACATTAATTTGTGTAGACTACCACCTAGTTTACTGTACCTACAGTATATTATCTAACAATTCAAAGATTTAAAACTCATTTTACATTTTGCATACTCGAGCAAAATGAATAAATATAATAAACGTTTACAGCATTAAGGACTGATTTATTGATATTACTGAACAGAACTGTTGAGCTCTAAAACTAAAAATGATGTAGCTGGAACCATAGTTATTCCTGATGCGTTTTTGTTAGATACATAAATAATTTAAAGATGGTACATGAAAAGTAATTTTCGTTCGCTAGAAAATTGTTGAGTGATAAGTTGATTATTGCAGAATCGCAGCATTGGAATTTTACACACACTGACTTATTTCTAAAATGTCTATATTATGGCAGATTTTATTGTATAATAAATATACAATTAATATGATACTGTGGAATGAAACCGCCTTCTTTTCATAATCCGAGTTCTTTACATAATCATATTTATTCATACCGACCCGGGTTTCGGATTTAATAAATCCATCTTCGGGGCCACATGAAAAATGTTGAAATCCAAATTGAAACACAACTAATAAGTTAGGTGGTTGTAGTTGTAGTTCTTTTAGCGTGCCTATCCATTTCGTAATATGATTCTGATTTATTTTGTAACAAATATTTTTTACAAATATCTGCTGAAAGATTCAAACCTGAATTGTAATTATTTTGTTGCGAGAGTATTATGAATGTGACCGAACAAAGATAAATTACAAAAGTGATATGGGACCAATGGTATTAAAGGCCCATTATTTTTCATATATATTGAGAATCGAGTACAAAAGAGAACAAAGAAAGTGCAACAGGACTTGTGTGTTGGAAAATGGGACGTCATACAGAAAAATATTACAGGTTTAAATGCAATAAAACAATCTATCTGCTAAATCATTTTTAACCAGTATTTATATCACTTGACAGTGCAATTTTTTTCCAGAGGTAAAAGTGTATTACAGAAAAAATATGCATTTTTTTAAATGCTTGTACTGTTGGAAACTATAAAGATTAGGATGATGAAAATTACGAAGAAATGTAAATAAACTGAGTTGATTAATTCCAAATCTGTATAAACTACAATCTTACAATTTCCCCACATTATAAAGGCATGTAAATCTAAGTTTCTGCTGTTGAATTTTATCTGTATCTGGATTGGCACATTTTTATATAATTATTTTTGAAATACATTAAAAATCACGACTTTTAGTTAACTGTAATTAATTAATTAAATGACATGTGGACAAATTGATAAAGGGTAAACCTATGTCAAAATGAAATATTCTCACTAATTTATTGAAAAAAAAAAGGTCTAAAATTTAATTATTTATACGGGCTAAACTAGCACCCCTCCATACTGCATGGAGAAGAATTTTAAATATCAGAAAAAAATTGCCTATAATTTCTGTATAAAACGAACTAAAATAGGTTTTCTTTTTCATTATAATAATTTTTTTTTAATTTCTTCGCTCGCGTCAATCATGCTGGGGCTTAGCGGATGGTCTTCGACTTCGCGTTTTTTCTTTGCCTCCTCCATTAGATAGAGCTGGATCTTTAAATGAATTATCTAATGATGATAAATCTAGCTCAATTAAAATATATAAATATAAAATAGGCCTGTTCAAATATTTCTATAGAATAAAATAAGAAATGCGAATAAAATAAGAAATGCCAAAGATTTATGTGTTTAATGAAATAAATCAAACTACATTAAAATACAGATTTTTTAAATAATTTTTACTACTACAGTTTCCTACACAATAAAACTCACAAATTCACTGTTAATATTTATATCAATAGTTATAAACATACATATCATACAACATCTAAAAAATTAATATAAATTACAACTGCCTAATAAATAATTTGTTAAGAATATCAAAATAATGTTATTTCTAAAAAGTTGTTAAACTAGAATCATATAAAATATACTGGCAGACTGGCAGTCATTGTCCTATTTGGAATAAATGAAAATCCAACGGTTACCTGAAATGGAAGGAATAATTAATGAAAATAAAAAACCTTGTGCTATTTATTTGAATCTTGTTAAAGCTGTAAATCGCCTAATTAAATAAATTTTGTCAAATTATTTGTCCCAGAAATATAAAGTAAAATAATAAAAATATTAGTATAAGACTCCACAATAATAATTTGACATAAACAATTACAAATCGAAGAAAACGTAATACTGTTTTATTTAAAATATTTTACACAATATTTGAAACAAAAGTATATAATATATACCCTTCCACAATAAACTTTAAAGTTTGCACAATATCTTTTCACTTTTATATAATATAGTGAAAGGAAACTAGAATCCTTGTTTTCGACTTTCAATTTATTAGTTTGTGCTGTCTGCTGTGTATAAGTTTAAATACGTCAGAATTGTTGGAAAGGAAATAAGTTTTAAAAAGAAAAGTAAAAACTATAGAAGCCAATTATTTCCCCTGGAAAAAATGTAAGCCTTGTTTTCGATTCTCAAGTTATTAGTTTGATCGGTATCCATAAGAAAAATAAAACAAGAACCGGTACTTCCGGAGAAAATTTGGATATATTTTTTTACTTGAAGATGAAAATTTAAAATATCGAAACCTAGATCGGTTTTGACTATTGAACTTTTTTATATGGCAATACAAATACAATTCTGAAAATTTCGTTGAAATCCAGTAAGTGGTTCCGGAGAAAATGGAGAAGTATTCGGAAATTGGTCCAAATCGACCTAGGTTTCGGATTTCGTGATTTCATCATCAGCAACTTCTCATGTTTCATTGATTTTCCCAGGAACCACTCAACAGATTTGAAAAAAAAATTCAGGATAGTATCTTCATGACCTTATAAAAAAAGTTCAATAGTCAAAACCGACCTAGTTTTCGATATTTTTTCCATTTTCATCTTCAAGTCAAAATTTAATGCTAATTTTCTCCGGAACCACTTGGCGCTTTTTAATCAAATTTTCACGATTGGTATTTGTACTGTATGGCAATATAATAAAAACTCAATAGTCAAAACCGACCGAGGTTTCGAATTTCAAATTTCCATCCTCAAATTTTTAATTTGTTTCTTAATTTTCTCCGGAACCACTTACTGGATATGAACCAAATTTTCAGGATTGTATCTGCATGGCCATATAAAAAAGGTTCAGTAGTCAAATCGACCTAGATTTCGATTTTTTTTTAATTTCCATCTTCAAGTAATAAAAATATGCAAATTTTCTCCGGAAGTACCGGTTCTTGTTTTATTTTTCTTATTATTTTTTTGTTTAAACGTAGGATACCGCACAAACTATAAGTTGAAAATCGAAAACAAGGCTTACATTTTTTCCAGGGGAAATAATTGGCATCTAGTTTTTCCTTCCAAAACCAAGGCTAACAAGTGGTTACGAAGAAAATTAAAGTTTTTTTTACTTGCAATTGAATATAAAAAAATCGAAACCTAGGTCGATTAGATGTTTGAGGATGGAAATTTTAAATTCGAAACCTAGGCCGGTTTTAACTGCAGAATTTTTTTTATATGGCCATACAAATACATGCCTGAATATTTGAGTAAAATGCACCAAGTGGTTCCGGAGAAAATTTAAATAAATCTTTTACTTGAAGATGAAAATGAGAAAAAAATCGAAACCTAAGTCGGTTTTGACTATTGAACTTTTTTATATGGCTATACAGATACAATACTGAAATTTTGGTTGAAATCCATTGAGTGGTTCCGGAGAAAATAAATGAAACATGAAAAGTTGCTGATGATGAAATCACGAAATCTGAAACCTAGAAAGTTTCGTCTAAGCAGCACCACTGTAGGAAATCTGACAATTATTATATAACTATATCTCTTCGTCTTTTTTTGGCCTTTTTGCCGAAGGAAGAAGGCCTAATGGAGGAATCACGAGGGTGTGCCAACATAAATGGATATAGACTTATATAGAGAAAATCAAATGAAAAAATACGAGAAAAAAGTGGATCAGCAGTGAATGGAGTATGTCAGTGGATGCTAGATGACAGCAATAGAAGGTCCATTTTTAGAGTACGTCTATTAGTTTCTTTTGCTATAATCATATTACCTATTAGTTATTACTTTCCAGAAGGACCACCATTATTAGCAACAACTTTCGGGAAAACTTTTTTCATGCCGTCAATATATAAAGAAAGTGCTGATGCTGACATATAATCTTCATTGGCCCAAAATTTTTGGATTCCTCTAACCAGTCCTCTACGATCATGTGGCTTAATAGTCCTTCTCAGGTATGATTTAAGAGTATTCCATAATCTCTCTATAGTAGGCCAGGAATTATAAGAAATATATAGAGGAAAAAAATCGCAGATATCTGAATTTTGGTACATATGTTCATTTTTGCATATAGTATAACATACTAAAAGTCCTGAAGGATATCGTGTGACCTTTCAGTTTTATGACCTTGAAATGACCTCGAAAATCAGTTCTACGTAGATATTGAAGATGGCTTGGTCAGCCTCTATTTAACCATAAGGGTTTTAAACCATAATGCCAATTTAAAAGAGGCTTGGGAGACTGCAGCAGTCTTTTCAGAGGTTTTGCAGCTTCCAAGACCACGGATCAATCCTGGATTGAACCCAGGTCTCCTATACTCTTTGGCAGATGCCCTAACCATTATATACTATGGTGACTTTCTTTTAGTATATTTATAATAAAATGTAATAAATAAGCTAGGCGACAATTATATAGTATTCTTTTTATTTCATTATTAATATACAGCAGGTTATTCGCATCTGTTTTTGCTGCCTGGTGAATATCGACTTCGTAGACTTCATCATTTGTTTTATAA
>JAQIWE010003673.1:0-11541 GCA_034698565.1 Campodea plusiochaeta | reverse complement strand
TCCTTGTCTCTTACTTCCTCACTCATTCACGAGCACAGACATTCTTAGGGTTATCAGCATATCTTCTAAAAAGATTGGGACACACATGGTTTCTTCGTAGAACTAATCGCTAAATTTAAAAAATTGACCACACGCGTCTACGCTAATAGACTTTAAATCTAGCAGATTTACGATACAATGCACTTCTCAAAATATAGGAAAGTTTAGTATCTCGGAAATTAGCACATTTTATTGAAATGATCTTGTTAATGTTTTAAAGTATCTTCAAATAGCAACCTCAATACTTATTTAATTGACCGCTGATGTAAGTGGACTGCTATATACAACTAACTATTACTGTGTAGAACAGCGGAAACATGACATCACGAGTTCTAAATGTAAAGTACGCGTATGAAAAGAGAACCTTAATTGAAAATTAAATCTTACCTAATTTTTTGTATTGATTATTTTATGAGAAAATAATCAATTCATTGCTGTTGTCATATTTTGTACCAGAAACGATTTCATTTTTTATAAAGCATTAAAAGCAAATGATCACTTATTTTGAAAACTACTCTGGTAAAACTGCTGTCAGTGTTACAGTTACTAACAGTATATTAATAATGATGCAGTGAAGCGAATCACAAGCTGGCAAGCAATATCACAATAGAGTAAATGTGTATTAAATGAAATACACACCAAATAATACTCCAAAACAAACAATTCTGTGTACTAGAAGGTCAATGTTCTGTACAATGTTGTACCTGTCTATATAAAATTGTGACATTGACAACCCTTTCTTTTCCCACATCCTCTCTCCTACTTCGTTTCTCCAACATTGTTCTTGCATAAAATCCACATAGAGAGTTAGTATAGGACTAAAGTATCTATTCCCTCCTCAAGGAGAATTTTGGTTGGTTTATACTCACTGCTTGGGAGATAGAATTGCCTGTCAACCCTCTGATAATAGGGTAGAGGGCTTCACGTATAGATGCCAGTTTTTAAAGGACTTTTTCATCAAGAAATTGGAAGAGAAGTAAAAAATATGATGAAGTAATTTTCTGACTATATGTTGATATCTATTCATGACTAAGATAGAGAGCGCTCGATTGGGGAATTACGAATTCAATGCGAGGATCTACTGTCACTGAACATGATAATGCTGCATTCAAGTATTTACAATATATTAATATAGTTATTTGTATTCGTATAAGCAAAAAGTTTAAAATTCCCTAATTATTTATTTCTATCTGAATATTTTTTTCCATTTTTAAAACCGTTTACAACTGTTACCCAAGGCTTGTAAAAATGTGTTCAAGCTTCTTACGAGTTAGTGTTAAAACAACAATGTTCTTTAAAACATTCTGAAACCGAATAAAATATAGGTATTGTGAAATAAAGAAATCCCTGAAGCTGCCATACAGCAAAGTACCTTCAATAAAATGGTATTCCACAGAACATTCACTGACAATTTTGTCCATATTCATTCTTTTTTCTGATCAGTCAATGTCATCCTCTGCAAATGTGCATTCACGTGCTCTTCTGAAATAATATAATTTATTTCGAATACTGGAAACTTACTGTATAGTTGCTTATAAGCGACATTGCTATTAAGTCTGATATTTAATATTAATGCGTAACCAGTTGCAATATACTGCACTTTAGATAAAAGGTGACCGGTTCCTGCTTTGAGTCATAATGAGAACACTGCTGTATAATACAGTATTACAGTCCATCCCAATTTCCATTACTTTATACTTTACCGAAAGTACATATTATTACCATTAGTGTTCGTATTTTTTGTTTAAATCCTACATATATTTTTCGTAAAAGGAAAGCTGCTAATTTTTTGAATAAAAGTAATAAATAATTTAATGTATGTTTGTGTGATTCATTATCATAGCATGCAAATGAAATATAAATGCCGTTTCTATCTGTAATAATATACCAAAAAGTGGTTAAATTGCCTTTTAAAATATATTACACATTTCATTTTATGCGTATAGTTTATCCACCTTTATTCAAAATTAATTCATTATACCTCATATTAACATTCCAGTAGATACTCCACACAGATTCCTGCATAAACAAGAAATAATTAATTCACAGGGCTTTATGTTACATTAAAGCTTTGTAGTGAAGCGTATCGTTTTTCGATATTTTCGTACTTTCTACCAGGGTTTTCCTACTTGAAAGGATAAGTGCATTTGCCATGCAGCTATCACACATTTTGAGAGGCAATTACTACATTTTATTGTCTGTGCATTAAAAAGTGTAACTATACGTATTTATCATAGAAACAACACAATCATTCATTTTGTATACTGTACTAACAATTATTCAGAAGGGTATGGGTGCAATTCCATAATAGATTTGAAATCTTAAAAAATACACAGAAAATCTATATTACTTTTTAAAAAAGTAGAAATATTGTTATATAACACTGGAAGTACCAAAACTACTTTATTATATTGTTCAAACTTTTGTAAACCACATAGAAATCTCAAAAATCCAAAACCCTTCATTTCTTGTAGGTCCCCCAACATCCAAACGTCGTCGTAACATCACCGTAGTGGCTGGTACAGACGTCCTCATCAAGTGTCCCGTAGGGGGGTTCCCTCTACCTATAGTAAAATGGCAACGAGAGGGTGATCCATTGCCATCCCACTTACGTCAGCGGGTATTTCCAAATGGCTCGTTACTTCTGGAGCGGGTTGAGGGGCAAGGGGACAAAGGGTCGTATTCTTGTCTTGCCTCCAATAAACAGGGACAGTACGCCAAAGGACATGTTTATCTGGAAGTTATGAGTAAGTATTATCTTTTTACGAATGATAATTTCAATCATTTGATGCTATACTGGGCTTTATTTTGGTATAATGTAGATCTTAATTATTTATTCAAAGTGTCTTGTCATGCTTCTAATGTTTTCATTACTGGATGACTGAAGAAGCTTCTGCTTGATGCAACCAGTAAATTTTACTTATAAACATTATATATATTGAGAATATTATGTTCTAACGCGAGCTGTAACATTGAAGAATAAAACTTTGAGTTTTGCAAAGTTCTTTTTAAAAATAATTATTCCATTTTTTGTCCAAAGAATATCAGTACTTTTTAGAAATTTAATGTTGGTGCTTAATAGCATTGTATTATATCTATTATTATACACGGATGTTAATGAAAATATTTAATTGAATTTTTAAGTTAATTTTTTTTTACTTTATAATTAAATATAGTAATTTCATTAACATCCTTATTATATGAGCGTAATTATAATACATCAGCCTATAAGCTATAAACTGTATTGGCGATAATTATAATCATAGGTATAAATCCACTTCTATAGCAATCACATGACCCAGAAAAACAGAATTTGGAACAACCAGTCAGATATCAAATGCTAATTATTCCCATTTCCATATTCCCATGGAATTAGCGCTTAAAACAATACTTCCGCTATTCTAAGCCGCATAATCATTAGGGAACTATTAAATTCCACACCATAGCTTAATCCGTGGACGATAAAATACCAGAAGGTATTCCCGATTTCCTCTTTATAGTACTTTCCCTCCTTTTCTTTCTGTTTTTGTTCCGTACTGCCGTCCTAAGTCAATATTTGGTTGAATCAACACTGACGTCGTGAGTCAGATTCATTAATTCTGGGCACAACGTTTCATCATGTGTTGGGAAGTTGGAAGAATAATAGGAATATGAAAGCGGTTGTCGAATTATTTTCTCACACTGGAAACACTCGAGAGGTTGGCACTGTAGTGCTCGAGTGTTTATCTCCTCTGTGCTTTTTTTTTATCGGAGAGAAAACATTTGATTAATTATCTAATATTTTTGTGTGTGATGGCTGATGGAAATTTTTTAAACAAATTATTTCCTAAAATTGGTTTCAATCATTTGTTTTTCGTAAACGAATATTTTTTGCTTCAAAAACTGATATTGTATTTGTTAATAATATAAAGAGGATATGAACTTGAAATACACCATGGGTATCCATCAATATTTTACTTTTGTCCATGATATTTTTTAGGAAAGTTATGCTGATGTATTATGGATATTGCTAAAATCACAAGTTACAGTAGAACAGTCGAGTATATCTTTTTTTTTCCTAAATATGACATGATCTGAAGCATTGCACTGATAGGTTTCTGAGTGAACGAGAGAAATCATATACTGCCCATTGCATTTATTTTAAATGATTCAAATTAGTTATTTTATTGTGTCTAAATGTAAGGTAATTTATATGAAATAGTTAGGAATTCGTTCAATGCGTTGTAATAAACCAATAACAAAAATGTGTTAAAGATGAACTTTCACTTCCCAAACATCCTTTCATTTAATATTATTACTACATACCTCCACCATCATGTATCTTCAAACCTTTCATATTCCTCTCATACAGATACAAGATTTACGAGACATCCTCATTATTGCAACTTCCAAGATTGATGCGAATAAAAACTTCCATAAAACCGAACAATGCATTTATTCAAAAGCATCGAAGTCTCTAGTAAACCATGAAGTATAATATAACCCATGATGTTCGGTTATATTCAGACAGAAACCCGTAACCGTATATATAGGAAGACCTGAAGGCTTATCTATGTTGTGTAACAATAGCACGCCTGTGTAGGAAGGGAAGGTGTCAGTTTACAGAACAATAGGGTTTCTACGAAACTCACAATGTTCTCGAAATTTATATAGAAGACGAATGAATTTGGAATATGCAGTTTCGTTTTCCGTAGTACAGCAATGTTATTTTCTGTAGCACTATTCAATATGGTAAATATTACTGGGAAATTAAAAGCTTCAGAACTAGTCTACTATGTAAATAAAATTAAACATCATTATTTGTTATGTATATCTCACGACAACCCAGTATACTACTCAATTTTCTATTTCTGTATACAGCTGTTGATACTTCCATTATACATAATTATAAATGTGTACTTTTTGTTTCTTCCATTTATAGGAATAAAAATGAATATTTTATTATTCCGCTAATTTCATTATTGTATATGATAACTTCAGCAAGGTCCATCAACGAATATCATAATATAGTAATTTATAGAAATGAATGATATTTTTATATCAAAGATTTGGAAAGTGAAATTTTCATTAGCATTATTATTTGCTATAGCAATTTTTGTATAAACTAAAATCCTCCATTTACCTTAAAATAGAAGCGGCGTTATAATATCAGAACTATAGCAAAGGAAATGCGGAATGGATTATAATATTGATTGTTTTTATTGTTTCATATACAAACACAAGCATAAATTAATAATTACAAATAATTAATAATGAACATGCAGCAACTAATAATATCGCGCCAGAATATTTCATGAAAATCGATGAAACACTAATACAGTACTTGCATTATGAAATAATATTTCAATCATACTTTTTCGTGTCATTTTGTGTCACCTTGTCCTGTGAATGAAGTTGCTGGCTGAAGCCGATAAAAAGGCGTTCATTAAAACTAGAATCCTTTGTGAACAATGCGAAGCGCATGAATAAAAAGTGATTGCGTTTTCTGTCTACAAAAAAGGCACTTGATAAAAAAAAGTATGAAAATTATATTGATTTAAATTTAATTAGCTTCTTTGTGTAAATATCTGCGAGGCGGTTTAATATGGCAGATATGCTTTTATACTAACTTGAAAGTAAACCAGATGGTACAGTTTTCAATATAGTAACTGACATTATCTCGTTATATTTTGTCATTGAAGTGAGTTACCGTAGAGAGACCGTCATTTATAAGCAGTAATAACAAAGGGATTTTTTTAATGTAACAAAATACCTATTAATAACTAAATGGTTAATGACTTTTTCAAGATAACAAAATGAATATATTCTTATCAAATTTGGAAGTTCAGCATTTCATGGAAAACAAAATAATTATTGAAAAAATCATGGAACTGATGTTTCTAACTACGTCGTAGAAACGTTAACATTACGTAGTGTTTATTCTCAAGAAGGAACCTTATTGTGTTAAAATTTATATTTTGTAATAATAATTCTAAAATAGCATTACAACTTTACAAGTCCATTATCTGTTTTCACTTATTTCAACCAAAAATATTGCAAACCATGTATTATTGATTTACATATATTTTTGTATTAAGTTGTTATGCTAAATGGCTGTGAAACAATAAAATCATCTACCGTATATATGCTGTTCATTGTCCTATATTTGGAAAGAAATGAATATTTTATTAGCATTTAATATTTTCTGATTGGTGGAAATTGTTACGTATTTCGTATGAGTTTCATCATGACAACATTCATCATTGAAATGTTAAATTTAGAATGTATTGTAAACAAAAACGTAATTGTAATAACTTAATATTTTAAAACATGCTGGGGAATGTAGTAATTAACATTTCTAATATACTATATGTAACTTATGAACTCTGAGTTGGATACATAACTATTCAACATTAGAGGAAATTATTAGTATAAGTTTAATCTGCTTTTATTCTATATAATACTCGAAACAATTGGACGAATCTCCAATGGAATTCTTGGAGACTTTTAGTATGTTATTATGGACAGCAAAAGGAACATTTTCCAGCGAAAAAACCTTTGGTATATAATTTTTTGCGTTTAAGCCCTGTAATGACTGGCCTATTGAAATTATCCAAAATCAGAGCAGCGATTTGTAATACAAACACATTAACTCATTTATATGAAAACCATCAAATTATAATCCTGTATACTCATTTCACTGGAACCATATTGTCCAATTAACAAAACAATCGAAATTATAACGACCGATAAATTACTCCTTCTCTTCTCAACAATATAAAGCATCAGCAACAATAATAAAATCTTCAAAGAGCAATTTAGTAACCCGAAAGTCTGAAATTACTTTAATCCTCATAAAACTCTAAATGGAGGATAATAATATATGAATTGCAGCTCTATTTGGAGTGGAGATATAATGAGATTTCATTAATATGGACGATAGCACGAGAAGAGGGTTATGTGTTTTGGAATAAGAGGCCAGCCGTAAAAAGGGGAGTATAAAAAGGTGAATATTTGTTTTTATGTGTTGAGTGTTTATAGCGTTTTGTATTTAAATATCACATTGTCTTTCTGCTTCTGTAGGATAGGAGTGTAAAGTTTTGTCGGTTTGGCTTTGGCACGTGTTTCTTGAAATGTAAAATTAATAACGTTATATGATGTAATTATTTCATATTTTGTGTATATCTATTTTATTTGGTGCTTTTATGAATGAATTAACTGGTTCAAGAGAGCCATCTAATTAAAGATTACAAGTTGATTTTGTTACAATTTATATAACTTTATAATGGGTACAATACGTTTTTAACCCCTGTATTGATCGAATTCAAATAATGTAGCCAATATAATTTGAATTCAAAAAATATAATAAAAACATTTTTAATCGCGATAAAGAAAATGCAAGTACAATCTCATCTTTCCAAATTTATGGTAATGTTATTTTATCAACAGATCTTCGGAGAGAAATATCTCAACTTTGGAAAATGGTACAATAAATGTAAATTGAACTGTTACTTGATTTTGAGCGCATTATAATGATTTTCCAAAGACTTATGATATATTTTGAGTTAATTTTATTTGAGAATATACTAATGTATTACAAATGTTTCGTATATATACAATATTTAATAATAATGTTTCAGTACATAACAATATACTCGTATACACAATTAATACTGTATTGCGGTAGATGGTACAGATTGTTGATTAAAATACAGTCCACGCAGGAATATGATATTACATGAATATACATTTTATATGGACTCAAATATTGTATGCGAGGTTTATATTATAACATGAAATTCTGTGTTCATAATGTTGTATCGGTATTCAAAATGTATGATAATGGCCAGAATTATATCAATATTGAATTGAAAGTAATTGAATATTTCACGTATATGTTCATTCCTATTTGGCTTAGGAAGAAGTGCAGTTTTCACCAAATGACATTAAAATGTTCCTCGTCAACCTCGCAATCATGCAAAAAGCTCATATTTCAAACTGGCAACTAACTTTTCCCCTTTTCATTCACACAAATATCTCAAAAGACACAAAATCTCTTTTCACACTCTACAACATGACGATTCCTCTTTTCTTATTTCCAATGGTGTGGAGGTAAAAGTTTTGAGTAGTAATTCCAAGCCTCGCATCACGTTCCACCTACCTGCTTATTTCCAATCCCTTCCACTTCACCCTTTGGTCATTTTCAGAGAAAGCTTTAATGAGAAAGTTTCATCACACACACACACTGATAGCAACACAGTTGAAAAGATACCTTAATGGTCGAAGCTTAATAAGGGTGGTTATTACCCTTAAAAGGACTCTGGAGGATACTCAGAATCCTTATCTGTTGTTTACGTTGTACAGAAAGTTGTGCGTGTTTACTTTGAAAACAAAATGGCGGGGATTACAGCAATCGAATGTTCTTGAATGGTTGGTAAACGTGTTTGTTTGTCTTCTGCTTGTAATCCGAAGAAATATGGTGGTATTACGCCAGGCCGTTGTGCTAATAATTAAGCAAAGTGGGCAAAAACTACGGTACAATAGAAAATATATTATTTCAGATTTCAGTTTGGATTACCTTAAGATTAAACTTTCTCTATTTTACTGGAAAAAAAAATAATATAGATGACAAATGTATTTGATAGTTGAGTATTTTAACTCTCTTACTATTTAATTATAAAATTTCTCATTGGTATTAACAATTTGATTATAATTTACAAATTCTTATGAAACGCACTAAAATTATCAACAGCTTTCTGTCCCACATTTCAAATAAGTTTCAGTATATAATTTAACAACTTTTAAGTATTTTTAAAGGAAAGCATCAATAGCTCATTTCCCATCATTCTTCAATCCAATAGCTTCGTAGAATCAGCAGTATGTTCGTTCAGAATTCTTCCATCTCCACCTTTTTACTAAAAAACCTTCTCTATAAACGTAATGATCCATAGAATTGAGTGAACTCTACTGAGGGAATTAAACTCGTATTTTTTCTTCTTTTTGGTGAAGTAAACCCTCTTTTGAGAATTGATCAGGTGTCAATAGTATCAACCTTTTTCCCGAGATGAAGTAGACCGCAAACTTGGAGTTTTTCCTTCAATGTTGGACAGATTGATTTAATTACTGGAGCAGTTAGATTGAAAAAGTGTACTAGTGGTTTTGTGTTTCTAGTCATTAGTGTGATTGATTTCAGTTCCAAGGGGTGAGTTGAAATGCTTCAAGTTCTGAATTGGTTCGCTATTATAGTTTTTTGTTAGACAGTGGAAACTGAAATTAGCGAAATTGAAAAATAACAGTGAATTAACTCAGAGTACTCTATTTTCATCTAATTATGGTTATAAAAAAACTTCGGCTGCATAAACAGCAGAAATATCGTTTATGAGAAAATAATATAAAATTGACATACTTCAATTTATAATTCAGTTATCTTCTGATTCTGAAAATTACAAGAAACGATAGTTGATAACTCTTATCTAAGTTGACAGCAACATTATTAATTTATTTATGATCTGCAATATATATTCCAGTCAGTTGTGCTGACAGTTAATTTTTATTTTCACAAAAAATAAAAATGAAAAATATTACTTCATTTTTGATGGTTTCGAAAAATGTATTACAAACAACTGTAACATTTTATAATTTTCTGTTGTTCTTTCTTTTACTTTACAGAACCTCCTAAAATCGCTGCCTTCCACTTTCCCCCTAACTTAGAAGAAGGAATGAGAGCTCAAGTTTCGTGTTCCATAATCTCCGGGGACTTTCCTATTCGGATATCTTGGCTCAAAGATGGCCGACCGCTTCCGGAAAACTTGGACTTGCTGGAACAAAGGAACAAGTTTGTTTCCAACTTATTGTTTATGAATATTTCTGCCAAACACAACGGGTATTATACTTGTATAGCTACCAACGATGCTGCAACAGCCGATTTCACTGCCAAGTTACTTGTTAAAGGTAAGAAATGAAGTATTCAAAGTTTATGATTACAGTGAAGATTAAATCTGAAGATAAATATTAGCAAAGAGGAAACTAATTACACTCCAGACGTAATCATTATAATGGTGCACTATAAAATTGTTTCTTCATCTTTATAAATTTTGGTTGATACTCATTCTATATCATCAAATCGAAAAATATCTTTAAAAACATAAGTAAACACTATACTATTATAGCTATTTATGTATACTGCACTCGCAGAAAGAAAACACTGCACTCAATATAAAATTACATGAAGTGGTAATAACAGTTAATTTTATTGCAGTAGATATTAAATTTACACAATCTGTTGCAGTTTAATTAAATTACGTAATTAATTTGATATGTGTTTAGTTTTTAGTGTTTGGATAATTATGTACGTTTAATGATAATGAATTAAAATATTACAAAAGCCGTAATACGGAAATAATGAGCCAATAGGTTTCTAATAAAAATTTCAATGACCCGTTATAGAGAATTACTTTTATTTCCTTATCGGAAATTTAACATAAATACAGTATATTTTAATCTCTCTTATATAGTTCCTTGATATTTGACTTCAGATTACTCTTTTTGTGTTCTGTCATTGTATCGTGAAATTGACACACAGTTTATCAGTGAATCATTGTACCCATATGAATAAGTGTAATAACTATTTTGTTTTAGTGGCTCCAACATGGACAATGGAACCTCAAGATGTTTCAGTTTTATACCATGAATCAGTGTACATTAACTGCCAGGCACACGGATTTCCAATACCTAGCATAACCTGGATGAAAGCTGCTGGTAAGTGCATTCATTTATTTGTATTCCATTTTTATTATGAAATATAAATTATGTAAAAATCTCATGTAACAATAATCGCGTTATCGTATTATTAGCAAAAATAGAATACTCCAGCTGTAGAAAATTACAACAATAAAATCCATCTTTATGCTTTAATGTTCTGCAAACATATTTTTTTGATTTGCTGACAATGGTATTCAAGAAACTACAGGCATCGCTTTTTTAATCATCCACGTTTATATATACTTGTTTTAAGATTTTTTTGTAGTTACAGTACTTACTTACTTTTTTTACAAGTGAAAAAGCATAACCAATGTTTTTAGCTTCTAACAACAATTTGCTCCATAATATGTTTTACGTTAAACGAAAAGTAGTCAGAGAGTAAATATCTCAGACAAGACATCGACTCACTATAAACTTTCCACAAATATTTTCAATTCTGAAATATAATCGAAATACAGCGCTGATATACAATCCCGAAACATTTTAAAACTGCGATAACCATATACTTCATAAGGTCAGTGCCTTATACAAGTATATAAACAACCTTTTAAATGTCATGAGATGATGTTCATGATAAAGATGAGAAATTGTAAACTTCTGCGATTATAATGAAGAAAGTAATTTTACCAATATTGTTTCCTATACGCTTCTATTTAATCAATTTCAAAGTTATGTCTTTAACAATAATATTTATTTCATTCTGTCCGGAAAATGAGTACTTTCTAGAGCAATATGAGAACGGAAAATGAACTATTTCAGTAA
>JAQIWE010003672.1:0-11541 GCA_034698565.1 Campodea plusiochaeta | reverse complement strand
ATCATACCTCTCGTTGTAAACAAATGCAAATCATGGGATATACTCATAGCTCTTGTGGTATTACAACTGAATATACTAATAATTTATCGCATGTTATTTCTTGCGCGTTCTGCTCGAATTAAGTTAAACAATTGATAGCAAACCAATAAATTATTCTTATTTGTTCTTTAGCGCCGTTTTGAATACTGCATAAATTCATACAGTACTATAATTATAATGAGTTGCTACACGTACACGAAAATGAACAAATATTCGGCTTTCAGCTAAGAAACGTTCTGCTCTGATTAAATGAAACAATTGAAAGAAAATAATAACTACATATGTTACTAATTATTTTTCGTATAAGCGTTCATGAACTGCACATGAACTCATACAGTTACAGAAAATCCCTCCTCCCCTGATACCATTCACTGAAAGAATTCAACAGTAACGGTTAGATGATTTCTAAATAAGTACAAAAGATTGGATGAAATAATATAGCAGAAGAAAACTTGTTAAGTCATGTGTGACTTTAATATTGCTTTATTTTTTCTTATGTAAACTGCTAATCGTAATACAAAGCAGTTGTCTACCGCTTCTGATATCGTGTACAGTAGTATTTCCACTTCTCCAAGAAAAAGTGAAGTTATAGATATATAAGCTATAACAGATAGTCGTTTCTGAACTTAAAACTATTTTCAAATAAATGCTATTGTTCAGTATTTATTGCTCACAAATAACAGTCATCCAGCTATCAACATCATACAGTGCTAAAAATAAATTGAAATACAAAATTCACAGACAAGTAGTCGAGGACAGAAAAGTACTGTATTATTTTGGAAGAAAAACACTCAGCACAAAATGGCTTCGATCTTTATAATAATGTTTTCATTTACTGTGATCATTTCTTGTACTTCTTTCACGGAATGCACTCCTCAAAATCTCGTGTTATCCATACAAATAGAAGACAATATTTCACCTTTTATTACTGACATCATAAACATAACCAGAGAACAAAACTACACAGTGACTTTGATATTTAATTCAACATACATTCCAGTAAACATTTACCACTTTGTTAACGGTGAAAGCTACATTCCAATAAAAATGCTTGGGTGCTACAAAATTGAAGACTACGAAGAACAATGGCCAGACTACCAGAAGACTGTACCAAATCAGCATAACGGAGCTTTTGAAGAATTAGTTTTTCTCGTAGGAGTTAGAGGTGACCAACTCTTTATGTTACAGTGGCATACATTGCATATAAGAGAACTATATATACGTTGTTATTGCTGGAGACACAGAAGAAGAGCTGGAAGTTACCGAAGAACAAACAGGTCTTTATCAACCCGACGGATCTGATGGAGGTGGGAAAACAAACTCTGTTATCAATTATCTTTTGGTAGGAACTTTAGCAGACGATAAAACTAAAATTAAATTTCTATCACTGTGCTGGTTTTGCAAGAAATTGCAAGTTTCATTTGAGT
This sequence comes from Campodea plusiochaeta, assembly GCA_034698565.1. Lineage (NCBI taxonomy): Eukaryota > Metazoa > Arthropoda > Diplura > Rhabdura > Campodeidae > Campodea > Campodea plusiochaeta. Next base: position 10,075 of record JAQIWE010003672.1, on the reverse strand, counting down.
TGCTTGGAACATTTGGATTACACGAAATATCAAAAACATTTGATTTTTTTCCAGATACTACCAGAAACTTCCAGCAAAATCCATTATATGTTGACAACGTTGATCATCCAGCATATCAGTATTATTCCAAATGTTTGAATGCTACCTTACTTCATAAGAGTGCCAGTCCGATAGCTATTGCAGAGACGATTTATTTGACTGAAGTTCCTCTTGCTTCTAAAAAAAATGCTCATAAAACAGTTCCCTATAGTGTTTCGAGATTCGGTTTCGCTACAAAACAACCTCTTGATATTTACCGGCCACATATGTTACCGATAAAATTATTTTCAATTGAATCTTGGCTTGGTTTATTATTTGCAATTGTTGCAATTTTTATTCTATTAAATAATAAAGAGTATAATAATCTTGGAGACCCTTCGTATATATTTCTCAATTACATTTTGAGGCCAATATTTCAGGATGAAATTCGTATTCCTGCAGGAAAAGCAAGATGGTTTCTTCAATTATGGAGTGTAATGGTGGTTGTTATCGTAACTCTACTGGAAGGAAAATATACTGCAGTGATGATGCAAAAAGATTATGAAAAACTGCCGGAAACATTTAAAGAACTTTTTGACAGTGGTTATAAACTTCACCGCCATTATTCCGTAGAACTACTAACCTGGTATATTTCAGCAGAAAATGAAAGCGCTCTTCAAGAGCTTTTAATAGAAAGAGCATGGTATTGTGAAACCGTAGTCGAATGCTTGTACCATATAAGTAACAGTTCTTCACACAAAATAGCTTTCATGCATGACAATACAAATTTAGAAAAGTTCATAGCCCAAGAGTTTTCAATAAATTATGATGGAACGTCTAATTTCAAGATTCACAACCCACCTGAAGGGGGAGAAAAGTTACTTGTAACAATAATACATGCTAAAACTGTAATCGCAGAGGCGATTGCAGAATGTACTCTTCCATTTACTTATTTCGGGACTCAAGGACTCTCAATACCTCAGAATCGAATGAATACAGCAAACAGACGGAAGGCTATGAGAAATCTAGTGAAAAGAGAAGTTGAAAATGGCCAAAGGTTTCTTGTTAAAGCTCGAAAGTTAAAATTTAGGCATGTCATGAACGCTTTTGGACTATTAGTAATTTTAATTGGGATTAGTTTGCTCATTCTAGTAATTGAAACTTTATCTTTTAGCATATCAAATTGCTGTTCGTGTCGTTGTAAAAGAAATAAGAGAGTTCAGCAGGAGATTCAAATACCTTTATTCACACTGTAAAACGCATTGTTAACAAACGCATTGAAATACTCTCTGAAATGAATGTGTGTCAGTGTGTGTTTCTTTTGAAAATTCGTGAGCTCTGTATGTTATTTTAATAAATTAGAGATCCATGCAATAATGATATACAAATAAATAAATAAATAAATAAAAAAGCAAGTCCAGTATCAATTTTTTTCTTTCCAATACTAAAATTTAAAAATAAATTTTGGAAGCCAACATATCACAATATAATAACTAGAAAACATTATTAAATATTTCAAAGTAATTACAAATACAAAATGTTGATTGTACAAACAGTTAGTAGATATTTACATGTATATTAAAAACAATAAAGCCATTAAAAGTAATAAAAATATAAGAATTTTTAAAATTGATAGTAAGAATAAAATCGCCATTCTAATGCTATTAAATCGAAATATTCTTCCATGAAATTCTTCTTTATTCTGATACAAATATCCTCGGGTTGGCGAACAACATCTCCGTTGCAAAAGAGATTTGAGGAAAAGCAATATTTTCGTTTTAATACAGGAAAACATGATAACCTTTGGAGACCTTTGGAGTGTGATGAAAACTGATTTTATGTATGTAATAGTTATAGCCTTACAGGTGATTTTCTGGTGGTCAGAAAAAGCATACATTAGATTTTTTATCATAATAACCTTCACATTATTAAAAATTCGATAATTTTTGTATAGTAAGAATAAAATCGCCTTATATTTAATAATTATGGTCATTAATATAGATATCACCAACAATTACCGAATTTAAGGGTATTTTTTTAAAAAAAATTGCATTTTCACTTACAAAATCACCGAATTTAGTGATTTTTTTTACATTTGTCATTAAGAATTGCTATATTTTATAAGTTTTGGACCTGTTCTATTATTGGAAATGTAGTTTTCATTTTTTTTTCATAATAAATTTTCAAAGAATTATAGTATAATTGTCTTTCTTAGTTGTGATTACTAAAATATATAGTTCATTAATGTTTAAATCAGTATATAATTTCTTCGTAAATAATTTCATGGTGTATTCATTTCTCCCCTGAAATTTACAGATTCTGTAGTGCATAAAATGAAGTTCTTCTTTTATAGAAATATTTTATGATAACAATATATAAGATCTAAAAAATCTGTCGGTCATATAAATTCACGATAATGTTTTTAGTTTTGGAAATGCAATGTAAAGTTTAGTCAGTGTTGATTCTAAGGGGGGATCAGGCGATACGAGTGTGCACCCGTCGGACACGGCTTAGACGTACTCCTCGTCGGATAGAGTCTGTCACACACAAGAATATCTTTCGATACCCAACCCCTACTTTTTTGTGCTAAAAAACGAAATTTCGCGATCGGACTTCGTCCTCGTAACATTTCAGCGTATTCTCAATTGCTTTTTATTCTTTTACGTATGGAATTATAATTTAAAATCAACATTATTGTTAAAAATTATACTCTTAAAAGTGTTTCAAAGTATGCTTTGCAATAACAAAAACGTAAGAAAATGTACTAGGGGGCTTCGAAATGAGACACATCGATCAAAAAATTGTCTTTAAATTGTCATACCCCCCTCCCCCGTCGGGCAGACACTATGTCTGTCTATATTTATTTTCACTGTATTTAATTCCCTTATGCTTTAATAATTGTTACTGACACGACGCTGGCGTCACCCATGGGTTTAGTAGGAATATATACCGTAAAAGAGCTTCACAAAGAACTCAAAGTTATGTATAGGAAACGCTCTATACTGTATATTTTATAAACACTTTACAAAACTTCCATGTTTTACTTTATCCACACAATATTGCTTGCAGGCCCATTCTGTATATAGCATTATAAAATATGTTGGTATTTTGCAGTAGAATAAGAAACTTATAAAGGAACAGTATATCTTTCTCTATAAGATTTATTTATGATATTGCAAGAAAACCATGAAAGAAAAGTACAAAAAAAAACGGTTAAAAGATTTTGTTGTCAGGATATTGTAGACTTCATATTATTTATATGATGCATTATTTGCTATAGAGTTTTGGCTCTTTCCTCTCTTAAAGGAATACTTTATTTTTGCCACAACGTATATTCGGTTAGATGCTGGATATGAATGGTGTATTTTAAAATATTCTTTAACATTGAATCAGTTAATTATTGTGAATAATAACAGTAATGCTTTTTAAATACAAAATGGGAAATTCAGATGTTCAGGCCTAAATGAAATTTCAAATTTCAATTAGATCCAATAAGCCTTATTATATACCGTAGAGCATTTATATGTATAGACTTCCGGTCTGGACTAATACTTCTGTAAATCCCAGATCCAAATTCAGGAACGAGAAATTGTAATGTAAGGATATTGTACAAATATTGCACTATTCATGAATGATAACTCGTGATGGGGTTACTAAGCTTCTAATAATCACACCTGTTCTGGTTTAGTGATTTCATCATAATCAATTGTACACTGCTGATACCAATGTTCTGCACACAATTATATGGTCCATGACATAGGTTACTTTAACTTACAGTATTGTCAACGCTAACCTATATCATCATCAATTGTAATAATACATGTACTCAAATTCATTATAATATTAATACATTAATTAACAGGCGTCTTAGTTTTTCTTGCTAATGTAAGGAAAATTAGTCGTAGCATTAAAAGTATTGTATAATACAACAAACCATTAAAGTCAATTTTTTTTGGCAAATCTCACAATATAAATTTAAATATCAAATTTTCCTAAATTGAATTGAACTTACTAGTAATTAGCTAGTACTAGTAATAGTAGTTACTAGTAATTAGCTATAAACCCACTTCCACTTAATAATGAGGTAATTCTATTGATTATATTACTGACGATCCTTCATTGTTGTTTAACTTCTCACTACTTATAAACTAAACAATGAAACCAGCTCATTTTTCAAATACATGCTGAACATCAACAAAAAACTTCATATTTTGGAAGAGCAAACAAACATGTTCGTGACGGGTATTTCAAACTGAAAACAAACTTCACTAATCCTCTTCTATACAGCGATGGGTAAACAGAGAAGCGTGCTTGACTCATCAGAAAATGAAAGAAAACTAATTATTTAGCTCATTCGGAACTTCGTAATTAAGTGAGTAAAGCAGAATTTCCATCTAATTTCCCATCCTTTTCATCTGTCATTCACAGACTTTATAAATACGAACGTCTTGAGTTTATTCCACTGTTTATATTTGCTTACTCTCAATCTTACTTGCGTTTGTAATGTTCATTCATCTGTTTTTGAAATGAATTGATATATATCTTCTATTTATCCTGTATAATCTGTTCTGTCAAATTTGATTAGATTTTCAAGGGAAAAGGTTCTCATTGTGTAAAATTTAATAAGGTAGGAGTAGTCTATGTATTAACTTATTCTTCCTTATAACGGCTTATATGATTTGATGGTGGAGACAATTCATGTTACTGTGTATCTGTTATATGATTGAGTAGTTTATATAGTCAACACAAATATAAGAAGTAGAATTAAATGCTGTTACCATTAATAAAGATGCGACCATATATACCAGCGCTTTTATGAAAACATTTAAAATATGAAACATAAAATTGACATTTTGTTTTGTAGTTTCCTGTACCTGTCTCTAACCAGTATCGGAATATTATCGATTCGATATTCGTCAAAGTTCGAGCGATTGACTCGAAATTAATATGTTTCATGATAATATATTAATGAGAACTTTTACTATATAACTTCCTATTCTACAGATGTGGCCGTTATTGGATATATCGACTCGACATTCTTGCTGAAATATTGACCGACTTAATATTCGTCGAATTTTAAAAATTGAATCATAATTGGATTGAGGATGAAATCTCCCTTAGAATAAGTATATAATGTACTTTCCTATACCTATCTCTACCGTTTAGGCGCTGTTTCTCGCGACGGATGGACGAACAGACAGACAGACGGAAACATTACAAAGACACAATGGGAATCCGAATAATGAACAAATGGAACTTAGATTTTTGTTATTTGATTATTTTTGAAAAATTAACCCCTATTTTTTTCTTATTCGGAGTATAACAAAGGACTGTGTCAGAAAATATTATGGTCCAGTGATCCAAGAAATATTTGACATATAGTGTGATCCAGTGACTCAGTGTGGTTCAGAATGATATTGATACAAATGATTCAGAGTGATGAACCCACTGTAACTCTGAGAAACATAATCATTAAAATGTCTAATTATAACGCAGTGAATTCAATAACATGACGCTCATAATTTCATTTTTCTACGTTTCGATAATTTAAATATTGTAAGATTTGTATCAAGTATTTGAATCACTGGTATAAAACAGGCAACATACTACATTAAAGATGTTTTTTTTAAATAAACTTCTGAAACAAAAATTTATTGTTTGATTTATTTTGATCTGACTGTGGTAATTAGAGGTCACTCTGGGTCAAGTATGGGCGATTCAAAGTAGTGATTCAGTACAACTAAGCTTTGTAATATTGCAAAATGGTTACACCCTTTTTGAATTGCACATAAACTGCAAACTTTTCAGATTTTACTAATAGAAATTACAAATGAGAAATATACAATATTGTAATGAATTATTGATAATTAACCTAATAAATATTCCAGCTCTTCTATATAATCTGATCTCAGTAATTTGAAATAAAGGTATTCGAAAAGCACAAGAAGCTAAAAACTGGATTCTCTAATGTAAATGGGTAAATATTATGCTAAACATTAATTACTCCTGTATCTAATGAAGAAAGTAATTTTCTAATGAATAAGTCTTAATTTCGTTTTTCTGAAACAAGCCTCAAGATATTTTTTGTTAAATACAAAAATGAAATGATGTTTTTATTATGGCTTGTAACAAACTCTCAAGCGAATATTATATTTATATGACAATACAATAATACGGCCTCCAGTTTAATGTCTTTGTGAAACATTGTTGAAGCCTTGGGCTAAACTACCTAGAATACTGAAGATGAAGAAATGAGAATAATTATAATATTTTTATTATTAACACGTCGGGGGGCAATTAATCAATTATCGTACATTTAATTACAGGGATTTAATAAACAAATAATAACATTATACTGTATTCCCTTGACTGCTTTGTTATCATTGGCTAACAGACATGCACACAGACAGTTTCATTATTTAATGTTATATCAGTCGGCCAAACATAATAAGGCGGGTAACTTTTGGTTACACTGTGACCCTCTCCTAGGCTTTGTCGGGTTAGGCATACCCGACATTGTGCAATGTTTACATTAAGTTTTAATTTAAGGCGATTCAATGTCGCTCGCCTTGTTATATTTGGTTGACTATAGTTTTACGTAAAAGACCGTATCAAAACAATAGACAGCGGAATATTCAGTATTAAAACAATTAATAATTTATACAAAGAATAAATTATATCCGTTTTTGTGATTATTTTAGTAGTTTTATTTTCACACTATATAGAAAACAGTTATATATGGCGGGGGTGAAAATTGAGCACGGAATTTTGAAGTTGGGGGGGGGGGGGGCTGTGATTGCAATTATAAACATTTCAGAAGAAGAGTGAAGTTGTGAAAATGTTCAGAGATGAATAGTTGTTCTGTGTTTCTATTCATCAGCCACATTTTTACCGTGATGCAGCCCGTTATAGTACTTTTATGAAAACGGAAATGTAGTTAGAAGACAATTGAAAGGATATAGTTATATTAGAGGTGTAATTGACAGAATATTTTATTTTTATCTCAGAAACAGAAATTTTAATGACAACTCAAGTTTGGAAATAATTTGTTACCATTAATAAAAGTTTTTTATTTGAAATCTTGAATAGCCAGAACCGCTGGGATGTTGTTATTGTGTAAGGTTACAGTCAATGTATTTCATGCTGTAAAGTTACAACCAGTAGGAGCTTATCCAGCCAATCTCAAGATTATTTAGAGATTATTATGAACATCAATAGTATAACATAGCCTTAAAACATAATGATGGTACCAATAGGCTATAGGAGGAAGTACTAAATTCATAATGTGAATCTGTGACAATCAAGCATTGTCTTCGTGCAGTTTATATGTAGAAATATACTTATTGGTCATGATATGGGAGAAATGTGCAAAAATTTTAGAAATTTGGCGAATTTTAGTTTCTTATTTACAGACTGGATGACCCCCTGTACTTTTCTTATGACGGTTAAAGAGGGAACTTGATCTGTCGCTGGTCATCACAACTGGTTAAACGTTGTAATTATATACTGTAGCGCATGAGGATACTCAGGATAGAGAATTAGAGATTAGATTCGTTATAATCATACGATGTCATAAGCATGCTGAGTTTTAAAACTGTTATAAGTCAGAAATGGAATTTTATATGAAGTTAAATTTTGTATCTGACTTTGTAGAAATATATAAGTACTTTCTCTCTCTAATCGAATTGAATTAATTCTGTAACCGAAATATATTAGAACAGAATTTTGGAAATATTTCTGTAGTTAACAAATAATTAAAAAAGTCTAGTGGGATACCTCAGCAGCAGCAGATTTTAAATCTCCAACAACCAATAGTAAATGCATCCTGTAATAACCCTCAACTTTCTTCTTCAGTACTACATCTGCATCGACATTATCTATGTCTCCTTTCGTCTTAAAGACTTTTCAAAAGATACATGAAAACTATATAAAACTTTTACCCTCATCTGGTGCCTCAAACAAAAAAGATTTTTTTTTGTCTTTTCTTAAATGGATCACTTAATCATGTAACATAAAAAATATGTCACACCAAAAAGTTAAAAGTTTGTTTTATAAAAAAGAATACAAATAAATCTCCAAATGGTTTTCCTAGTAATTTATGATTCTCAGAAGAAAAGTGTAAAGGATTTAGAAGAGGAAGTAAAGGGAAGAATAAAAAAGATATAAAGAGGAGGGTAGCCAAGAATTCACAAGTAGTTGGGAATTAACAGGCTTGCTATACAGAAGTGGAAAGAATAGGATTTTATTGTGCGTGTTCTCACATGCAGAGTTCTTGGACACATCGAGGTTGTCTGGAGATAGAGACACATACGAATTTGGTGACAAGAAGTATAAGGAATAACAAGATATTAAGACTTTCACTTGTGGAATTTAGATGTCTGAAGTGGTTATAAGAAAAACACCAAAAAAAAACAGCTGAAATTGTCTTTTGCGTTAAATGCTCTAAAATGTAGGCAGAAATGTAGGCAGAAATTTATGAAGTATAGCCTATTTTAAATATTAAAATATGGAAAACACATCGAAATTATAACATTTTAACTAAAAAGTAACTAAAATTGTAAAAATTGACGTTTTTTGTTGTGAGCACAACAAATACATTCTTCTGCTAATAACGTTTCCAACAGGTTTTTACGTCTGCTTCCCCTCACCCTTCTTGGAAAAAGTTGAAATGATGTCCCTGATGACCTTCTTACAATTATACAGTCATATAGATCAGGGAAAAAAAAAAAAATTCCGAAGAAATTGGCTGGTGGTTGAATGGAAAAATTATAATATTTTTCCAAAGTGATTATATAATTAATAGTAAGTTATAGAATTTGATGAACTATCATCATTGGTTGCATCATATAATCATTACTTTTAAAACCATAATTATGTATTGTAATGCATTTCATTTAATTTTTATCATGAAGGAGCATAAATCGAAAAGAAATAAAAAAAAGAGACATCCTTAATGAAAATCTGAATTGCTTGTTTTTTTTTCCTTGAAATTGGTTTGATCTAACAAAATCGTGACTAAATTAAAGTAATCAAACTGTCCCGTTATTTCCGTTCCGTCTGATGACCCTATGGGTGGAGTGTAGGAATATCCTTTCCAAGTTTCAATATTGATTCTCTAATGTAGATGTAAGAAGAATATTTGTTTTAAAACGGAAAAGTATTACCATATCTTTACAATTTTGTGTTTAATTCTCCAATGGCTGGTGGGTATACGTTAATTCATTACAATATCTTCACAACGTTATATAGGAAGGGTTTTTGTGTGAAGGAATTATTATTATTAGAAGGGAGTTTCGATTTGTAAATACCTTGGGGTAATGAGAAAGCGGGGAGGAAACAGAAAGTAATGCCGGCATGTTATTTTTATTGTCGAGAATGTGAAGGAATATTCAATATATTTTTGACTACTTACTGACATAAAAATAGCAGTTGCCTGTGGTCTGGTGCGTTTAGGCATTGGGCTGTGGTGCAACGCCAGAGTATTCGTCATGACTGATGGGGTTCATCCAGTCTCATAGAAATAGGCTCCACGAGGATTAACATCTTCCTTATTAGTTCCTTAACCGAATATGGAGATGGTGTGGAGGTTTCTCTCGTGAAATCATCCTGCTCTGTTACTTTAAAAACGATAAGCACCACGCTCAGGTACTGATTACACTATCTTCAATTTCTGTGTCTGGATCAAGGAAGTATGGATCCTTACACTCAAGCACCCCAAGTGTCATCATGGCATGTAGCGGGAAAGTTTACATTTTTACCTGTATTGAGATAAAAAAAATTAAACAATGCAGTTTTTTGTCCAAATTTCACTCGAACCTATGGGCGTATATATACAAAAATAAGAAAAAGAATATACCGACTCATTGCTGTGGTAGTGCATGACCATACATTTGGGTTGCATTTTTTTTAACCGACATGTGAACGAGAATTTTTTTGACAATTAGTAATGAAAACTCGCTATTTTTAGATCATTTCTGCTAATACAGGGTGTCTCAGAGCGAACTGACACATTTCAATCGGCTGCCACGTTGCAACCAATGAACCGATTTTTATGAAT
>JAQIWE010003671.1:0-11542 GCA_034698565.1 Campodea plusiochaeta | reverse complement strand
GAAGTTTATTTTCAACTTTGTGTTTAATTCACTCACTTTAAACGACTCTATTCATTTGGATTTCTATTAAATTAGCCAATTTTACTAATTGCGCATTTCTTCGCTTTGCGCTCAAGCAAAATGTACTCCATTGCACAGGAAAACCTTTTGGAGTGCATGAATATAACAAAAAAAAACTTTGTCGATTTATATCGCTTAGTTTTTGAGTTACTAAGAAACAAAATTGTAAGGCTATTTTATAGACACCCTGTGGTATATTAAATTTACAAAATTAGAACAATGAAAAAATTGCAAAAAACTAAAATAAATATGTTTTATGTGATGTATCTCAAAATATTACCTCTTTCTATTCTACACAAATTAAAAATCTTTTTTTCACAACACTGAAACATCAGTTTATAATACCATCAACATGGCGTCTGAAAACATACAGTATCCCCCTCCCCTCCCTGCATCTAATCTCCCAATATTAATACAGATGATGCATAAAGTACCAATTAAAAATAACACACTTTTCATTCCTTGCATATGACCTTTCCCGGTTAAAAACATAAAAAGCGCATGTCTGCAAAAAACATCCATTTAATCCTGTAATAATTACCCCTCATGGACGAAGCCAGTAAATTTTTAATGTTTTAGAATACACCATTTTTGTATAAGTACATCTATTAATATATGGAGCGGCTATGAAGTATTGTTTGGAGGGAAAATCTCTCGATAGTGATTATGCCTCTGGAAGGTTTTATACCAGCTCGTGGGTTTGGCTGGACCTTAGCCAGGGTTCATTGTTGGTTATTATTGATTTTAAGTGTCATGATGCGTGGCTTTTGGGTACTTGTGAAATTGAATTATGAGTTGAAGTTTTGGTTAATGAGATTGAGGGTTCAGGGTAGATTATACAGTACGTAGATTCAGAAATCGGGTTATCAAGGTTGATAATATTTTAAAGGTTGTATTTTTATCGTGGAATGGAAAAATTTCATACTATTAGTTTTAATAAATAGGTCAAATGATTATATTTAATTATTTATCGTCTTTCAAAATGAATCATAGAAACCTTTCGGAGAGAAAAATAAATAAAGACAAAATAAAAATATTGTACTTAAGTTATTTTAACATTAATAAATTAAGATAACAATTTAAAAAATGATATCTTAATTACTTATTGTTAATAGCACTTTGAGTTTTTCCAGAAGCTGTCAACTGCGATACTCAACATAAATTTTCCTCACTGTATACAAGGACACTTTGATCAAAGATCATATTACTTCTACACTCAAAAAAATAATTGATTGCGAATATATAGTTATAATTCCATTTCAGTGATTTATATCTTGCTATTTTCGACCACAAAGAAATCAAAAATTACATTCAACGCTTCTGAAAAGCGTCAGGAATAAATTACTTCACCTCTTTCATTTCCTAAAGAAATCCAGCAGGTCTCAAGGATTTTAATTGAGTCTTAGTCACTCCCTAGATGCTGTTGAAAACAAAAGAACAAAACTCTCTCTGAGGACCTATAACATAAAGTAAAAGTGCTACTAGTGAAAAAATAAAAAGAGAGAAAAAGTCCCTTCTGACATTTGCACACCGAAGTGAAGTGCTTTCTTGCAGTTTTTAGAAATGCGGCATAAAATTCTACAAAAGTTTTTTTTTTCTGCATGGAAGTTGGCAGAACTTGAAAAGTGAAATTTGTAGGGTTCTTGAAAAGAATGAAAATGGTACTCGAACGTAATGTATGGGCATGTTTGTTCAAGTTCTTGAATTTTAGGATCAAGTACGTCAGAATTCGATTTTGGGTTAGAAATGTCAATATACTTGAGTTGGTTTGTTTAATGAATTCAGTGTAACGGAATTGATTAAATAATAAATTAATGAATAGTTTATTGGATCTTGATTAAATGTAAATTCTGAGGTTGTTTTCATTGAATCGCATTTGTATATTTGCTTATATGAGAATAAAAGCAACATTTATTGAGTGTTGTGTACGACACATATACTGTAGAGCGAAAGAGGTTTAAAATAATAATGTTAATATGGAATGAAATTTTGTTTACATTTCATCAGATGGATTTGGCTGAATTGTTCAGAAAATATTATACATTTTTCTGTATGTGAGAACATACTGGTATTAAGATTAAAGAAATTAAAGTCATATTGCAAGCTGATTTGAGTTGTATTAATTTATTAAATATCGAAATTTAATTTTTACATCCTTGGCTTGCTATTGAAATTCTTAATATCTTAATATAATGTACTGAAATGAGTCAGTAAAAAATATCATAGGTATTAATTAGTTGATCCCATAGTTACCAAAAGGTATAGTCAAACTTTCATTGTAGTGTACTACTGGTTTCTCCATAAAGCCAAGATTTGATTAACGACCAAAAAACCGTCTCTTCAACACCTTAGTTTTCAGCATACATGGAAAATTAATCAACATTAATCTAAATTTTAAACTCTTAATAAATAGTCATCAAAGACATATCTCCATTCCGACTGTTGCAGTAGTCCACAAACCACACACAAGAGTCCGCCACCAGCAACATACCTAGTTATAGATATAATTCAAATTACCCCACTCGTGTATTATATGAACTAGAGGTAATATATATTAACAAGGGACTGCTACAAGGCACAAATACAGTACTATAGTAGTATGTGCCTCACATATAAAAATAACATGATATACCATTATGTTGAAGCGGACATAAGCATATGTTGCATTTCCCAGGAGAATTTAACTACTATATATTTTTGAAAGTTAGGTGCTCTTTGAAGTACTTAGAAGATTAATATTCATTTGGCGTTTTGCATCATGGTATGCTTCTAGTTTACTTTTTTCCTGTCGGAATTTCCAGTGGTTATGGAAGTGAAAATAGTAATAATGAGGTTTTTAGTAACATTCTCTGAATTTGACATAATGCTAGTAATATTTCTTAAGCTTTACTGTTATGATGCTAAGCAAGAGATGAGTTTATAAGGAAGAGATATTATTAAAGATTTCAGCAATCTAACATTACAAAAATATAATCGAGTTTCCAATATTAATTAAATACAATATCTTTTGCACAAAAATGCTAGTACATCATCACTGGGTAATCAAATTTTATTACGGTATTTCCATTGTAATACCAAAAAGAAACTTCCATTATTTGTTTACTACATTAAAAACGTATTAAAATCCGGAGATTATAAATTTCAATAATGGATAAAAATTCCCCCTTATTGTTATTAGTACGTATGTTTAAAGAGATTACAAATGAGTCTTATAATAATTTATTATACTACAAGCCTACAACTTTGGAAGACAATGGAAATATTGAAGAATAACAATTCTACGAAAAAAACATATAAAACCGTCAAAAAAGGAATAGTTCTCACGAAATATACGTCATTCCACGCGATTATACGTTATTTCACACTATATACGCTATTCCACAATATACCAACTCCGAACTGACACTCTAGAAGACTGCTGGGAAACAAATCCGATACAACTTTTGCATCGATACTCAATTTCACGTAACCGCAAGCACCAAATTTCCAACCTATTTGTTCTGGGCTGCTAATGACATTGCTTGCTATACTGCTACGTCTACACGACGAACGAACAAATGAACGTACGCCACGTCGTCTAGCAGCAGAAGCATCAGAAAGGATCAGAGTAATGAGAGCAGATCGGTAGTATCGATTCAATGAAGTGAGAGGCAACCCGCAAAACAGGAGTTTCATATTCTCAGCTCGTTTCGTGTCGCGTGGAATGGGTTAGGGAAGGTTAATATTTTTGTGTGTTTCTGGGTATCTAGTTTATAGGAATTCTGTAATCAGCTTTTTTAAAATTTTAAATTATTTGGTCTTTTTTATTTATTTAGCCTATCGCGACTTTACTAATAATTGTATTTCGAAACAGCAGTTCAGGCTTTCAAGGCTTAAAAAAAACTGCAAAAATTGTTTTTAAATGAAACTTTGACCAATTTTCTTAGTGGCTGCAATTTTCGCGGTCGTCCAAAAACTAATAAAATAGATAAAAAAAGAAACACTATTACATACATCAGAAAAACAAAGAACGTTTTCAAATTTTCTTAACATTTCTGACCACTCTGGTGGATCAAAATGAGAAAATAAATGTACAAAAGTAAAAATAAAAAAGAGAGAGAGAGAGCGGCATAAAATGAAATATAGCCCTCAGTTTTTTAAAAAGCTACTGATAACCTATACAGAAATATTAAAAGAGTACTTATCTATGTTGGAACAAATTAAACAAATCTGTACACAAAATATGGAGGCGATGTGTGAACTAGTATAATTTATGACTATATGCTGCTGGAAGATTCCAGTATCAACTTTGGTCCTTCACATTCTTCTGTCTTTTTCTACCCACATTGTTACTCCCACACTGCTGTGATATCTGACACATAGTTATAGTATGTTCAACGACATGACGGAATTCTGAAACATGATGTTAAAAAGTTCAAAAACAAACGTTTTGATACTCACTATGTTATTAATTCAAAAAATAATTGCCGTGTCAAAATTGCAAAGTAGTGACATGTTTTGTCAAAAATTATATGATCTTTATTCGATACAAAATAATGAGATTAACACACATAAATTTCAAATTCACATAAATATTCTATTGACTTTTAATATAATTAATAGAGAATGCAAAGAAATTTCGATATAAATGAATTAAACCGAGTTTTACATTAGAATAATAAATTAAGAACAACAAAAAAAATTCTACTCGGGGTGAATTTTTTCTTGCGCTTAATTTATTATTCTAATGTAAAGTAAAGTCGGTTTAATTCATTTATATTCTATATATTAATTTTCTGTAAATAATACTGTACTTTAATAATTTTATTCCACAACAACAGCATATTTCCTGAGATGAGCAAAGATATTCTAAACAGCAAAATCATTTTGAACAAAAAAAAGTATATAGTCTATATTTACACAACACACACGTGAAAGCATTAATGCCAAACCTAAATCAAAGAAAGATATTTGATTTATTCGAGTCTACTACTGTGGTCTGAAACTGAAAGTACTGATATTGATGAACTCAACTCTACATTCCCTCTTGTACCATATTTCATCAATAATTCGATATGTGTGATGACATTTCGATATACTGTACTGATGTGAACATGCAGTATAAGTGAAAGCTTTTTTTATTGACTGTGATGTACTGTCTCGTTCAATAACATATCAACTGCATGATGCGCCCGTGACCGAAATTATTATTCCCTTTATGATGTCTTTCTTTCATGTTGCTTTCGGAGGTACTGTAATGTGAAAGTTAAATTATGATGTTTGATTTAATATGCAGATATAAGATAACGTGATATGTGTAATTCGGTTTATATGCAGTATAGATGATTTAAAAGCAAAGGTGAGTTTGCTTCAAATGTCCTTTTGGTAACTGCTTATTTGATTTTTCTGAATTCAACATATTTTTTTGAAAAGAATACTTAATAAAATTATTTTTAATTTTTCAATATTATTTAGTTCATTGAATACAATAATTATGTCTATTATAAATTCATACTATTAATTATATTACAAAAAATATTCTAGTGTAAAACTAGAAACACATTTTTTGCTTAGTATCTGTAATAATATCCAGCAGAATTTAATTGTTTGAAAAGTTGGTATAAGTAAAATTAATAGTGAATGTTACAGGTTCAAGTACATGATGTTTTACAACTCGAGAAACACTAGAAACATACCACAAGCCCAGTCAAGAACCCAACTCTCCCATAATATCAAACTACCCTGTGTCACGTTTCCTTCATATCTTAATACTGCCCTGACATCCTTGTGTTGGACATGAAAAAAAAAACGTGTTCATAAAGAACACCATTCCTCGGACGTAAAAAAGTATTAAAGCAATCAGTAGATGTGGTGGCTAGCGGCAGCAATGTCCATTATCCACTACCCCTATTTACTGTATTTTTATTTCCCTTTTTTATAGTATTTCGAACCATACTTGATCCATTGAAATAGCTTTTCTGTGCTTTGAACAATCGTTATTAAGGAAGGATTTGGCGTTCGTGAGTTCTTTTTTTAAGGTATTGATTGAATTGTAAGAGATAGTGTGGTATTTCTGCGTGAAATGGTAAAGTATAATGTGTTGCAGAGTTTCAGTTGCTTTAGTAATGAGTGCCACATTATTATATTCGATATTTTTGGTTTGGGAAATTTATGGCATATATTAAAAATAATCAAACTATGATAAAAGCTTTGGATTGTCCTTTTTAGGCATTAAACATCAATGTCTGATTTATACACGATTAAATTGACGAATTAATTCATTATTAAGTAATAACACACTGCCTATAATTATAACATCCAACTTGAAGTGATTCACATGTTTTGGAAAATCATACAAAGTTAGCTTAACTATTTTTAGCTTCACAATCAAATCAGTAAGATGTTATAAGCAATATAATCAACTGTAATATTTTTATTATTTTTTGTTATTTTTTTAAGCGTTTTTAGATTTGGGATGTACTGTGACACTTTATCTGTTTACTCTGTTGGTAAACAGACTACGTGTAAATAAACATAATTATATCCTCTTTATATCGTCATTTTATGTTATTCGCATTTTTGGACGGAACTAGCTTTTTAAGCAAGTAAGACGATAATGTCATCCGCTCATCGACACCATAATCACCAAGAAAACTCTCCGCATCACTTCCTAGAAAGACTAAACGGAACTCTCAAACAAAATTAATGATCACTTCGCAGACGTTCGCAGCAACCACTCCACATTAACTGCAAAACCACATGCAAGAAAACGATCGAGAAAATTTCCTTTATCCTATTAAGGCACCTCACACCCATTAAATAATTTTTCCACCCGATAAAATCGACGACCATTTTACACGTGATCGTAAATCGAATTCATCCTTCTTTCACAAGAAATCATGGTGATCAATTCTCATCAAAGATCAGAGGTCCAAGCTTAGCTTTAACTCTCAGAGGTAAAAGAAACTAATAAGATCAATGCTAGGAGTCTTCGTTTGGTGCTTTTTCTTTCGGGAATAATCTAGGAACGTCAGGTACATTACGACGATCTGATGATGCGGGCGTCTGAGGTTAGTTTTTGCTGTTATCGAGGCTTTTTTTAAGATTGGTAAATAACGTTTTTGTCAGGGAATTCTTAGTTATTTAGTTCTGTGATGGAAAGTATTTTTTGTCAGAAATACGATCATTATGTTGTGCGATTATGTTCAATTTTAAACGCTAGATAAGCTACTTTTATGGTTCAATATGAATGAAAATCGACAAACAAATTATTGATTTAATGGAAATTCACAAAGACAAATATATGTGTAGCATCCAAATTCCCAGCAAAGCAACAGTTGCTTATCATATTTTGTACAAACGATAGCTGGTATATATATGATTAGCTGAGTTAATAAAAAATATTATATATCATAAAATTATTCACTTTTTGACTAAAATATTTGTCCACTTCCATTGATTGTGAAATTAGAAAACGAGCAATATCGTTTTCAATAAATACATGTATTAAAACAACGAATCAACATACGTACAGTAAACGTCGTAATTTCTACAACATAACATTGCCCAAAACCGTTCAAAACTGTTTTATTTATTAACACTCTCAAAAGTCACCTTTAGATGTAGCTTATCTAAATCACTCAAAATCGATACTAAAAACCATTTTTTGTCCTCTGAACATCTATTTTCATATAAAGGCATTTTCCTTCGGAGCGTCAATATCAATTTTTCTTCCATTGGGTAAAAGGCGTGTATAATACACGTCTTACGAAATTCTTGTTGATAGTTGGTGTCATTATTTTCCTATAGTGATTGATGTTCGAGTTTTGTACATTTAATTTAAAATATTGGTATATACAACGTCAGCGTGTTTGTTCGGTAGAATGTTGTGATGTTATTTAAGATCATGTATATAGAAGCAAGATTAGTTATTTTCTTGAACGGCGAAGTTTAGCGCTGCAGATGTTTCGGTTGTTATAAGTTTAATATTTAAAGAAGGAAGAGGAGGTAAATATACTAGGTTTATTTTAAAATGATTTACCCCCTATAATTGAAATAACAATAAAAGCCATTTTTTTCACAGATGCACAAATTTTTTCATGTCTTTTATTGTCCAATAGACCGCTAAGGGTTATACCATATGAATTTTTGATATTATTATAAGTTATTTAAGTTCCGATAAGTGTATATCGCATTACTGAACTAATAAAGTGCAAAGTTTTGTATTCCCAGTAATTATTTTGTAAGCTGTCATATATTCTGTAATTAAAGTCAAGGGTTCTAGTGTAGTTGGTCTGGTACATTTATAAGGTTTTGTTAATGAAGATGACAGCCTATATACAAAGTCTTCTTTCATCTTTGACAGTACTTTTTATCATATTTCATTACTATAGTGCTTGAAAGATTATTCTCAGTCACAAAGATTATACTAATTTCTTACAAAACAATCTTGTGTCGTGTTGCTGTAGAATAAACACGTCAGCACTCCAGTAATCTTTTGCGGGATTAGGAATACAACTTCGTAGTATAATACAGATTTACATTGAATTTCCAGAAAGTAATAACCTTAAAGGAGTTCTCAGTGTATTGAAGATTGTACTAAGAAATTACAATAGTTGGAATCTGGATGTATAAATGTTCATAATTTGCAATTTACTAATAAAAATAAACAATCTCCAAAATATGTCCAGAGATCAGTTCCAGCAATCTGGAACTGGCAGATATCTGTTCTAGCAGTAATGGTAATTATATTTATATACATTCAGAGAATTTTATGATTTGTCATATTTGATGAACTTAAATGAATAAGAATAATATCAATAAATGAATAAGAATTTCCTCAGTAAGTTTTCAAGTTTATTTCAAACTCATTTTGAAACAGTACAAAGTTCAATTTTTTTAAATTTTGCTGTTTGAAAATGAGTTTACAATACAGTGTAAACTCGAAAATTTACGAAGAAAATTCTTATTCGCTTACTGAGATAGGAGTCCATCAGATATGTCAAATGTTAATACTCACGTCAGTATCAAAACTTCCACATGAATTTAAGAATTTTATGATTTATTTATTTATGATTTATTTATTATTTGTTATAGTTGTAACTTGACATAGTGTTCTAACATGCTAATTAAATAATAATAATGTTGTTAATAATAAATTGCAAACGAATGTCAGACAAATCACTTACCTTGAATAAGTTATTTTAATTTTTATACCTTCCAATTCCACGTAACATAAAAAAATCAGTTCCTATAGATGCCATATTACAACCTCCACTTCATATACGAAAGTTATGAAATCACAGGTAATAAATCTCAAGCACTTCACCCTCCCATATAACATTCTACTTTTACCCTCATAGAGAAACCCATCTCCAAATTTTTATATTTTCTCATTCCGTTATAACTCTTAAAAAGAAGTCATAAATTTTGTAAATCTTCTCAGAGCTTAAGTTGGTCTGTTTCATTCGAAGAAAATGCACAGAGGAAATGAAATACAGACGGTTTCTAAGGATTTAAAGTTTCGAGAAAAAAGTTCTGAGGTATTGTGGAATACATATGGTAGCGCGTGTGGAGCTTTGCTGTATTTTAGGAAGTATAGAATTGTATTCTTGTTATGATGTACAGTAGTTTGTTTGGGTATAATTGTTTGAATATTTCAAGCTTTGGTTCATGTATAATTCTTTATTTGTTCTTTGGAAATTCTTGTTTTTATCATTACACTTTCGTTCATCGCTCTTTAGTACGTCGGAAATTCAGGTCGAGTTGTTGTTTTCAAGAACTTTGTATTTTTCGATTTCTTTAGAAGAAGGCCCGGTTCTACAATAGGCATATTCGTTTCCAATATTGCTCACTTGCCTCTTTATTGTGTTAGAGCACCTTCCAAATTTATCGGAATCGCAGATGTCTGAAGAAAACTGGATTTCAAATCTGAATATATGAACAGTACAGTTTCCACAGAAAAAAAATTATAGCAGGAAAGTAGATGATGCAGAAATTAAAATTTCCATTCATGTACTACTGATCGATTTTCTACATTAAGATATTATTTCATTAAAATTATCGCCATTTTGGGAGTCGTATATTTTTTTTACTGACTCAGAAAACATATCAGTACGGTATTATGAACTTGAAGTATAATAGTAAAGCTATTATGTCTACTTTATTCTCATCTTTCCGTTTCTTCTACCCCACAAAATAACATGACGCATTTACAAACTCTTCTTTATTTCTCACACTGAAGGAAAAGACAACAGGAAACAAAATGTCTGCCACCATGACACACAAAGTACGTAAACTAGATAGTCTTGGAGATATATTGAATCGGTTACACTTTCGTTCCATTCCATTATCCTTTTTCCTGGGCCCTCCAAAGTAATTCCAAGCTCTCAAAGTTGTCACTCACAAGTGTCACCCTGATCGTATCTCAGTGTCAAAAAGTACTTCGTCAGTCATGGTTGGAAATAGGAAAAGTGCTGGAAATAACTGGATTATAGGTTGGAAATAACAGGTGTTGGAGTCTTGGAGAATTGTCTTTGTTTGAAGATGGCGTGTGTAGTTTTGGATAGTTGGTATAATTGATTGCAGGTCATTTTGGATTATAAGTGGTTGGTAATATTGTACTAATGGTTGGCAATTAATTAGTAGGAATTATGGAACTTTAAGTGTTATTAATGTTATTCTGTAGGTGGATAATATTATGAGAACAAAAGTGGATTTTGTCGGTACTCGAATGTACTTTTAAAAACTCTGATATGCGAAATAATAAATTTCCTTCATTTTATTTCTATTTATAAAATAAATACTGACTCTTTTTATTTCACAGCAGTATTGAAGGACACATAACCAGCTAAACTACAATTCATTTGTTAGTTATATTGCATTAACACTTTTAAGAAACATTTTGAATGCTTCCTTATTCAGGGGTGGTAAACCCAAATATTGCACACTTTTGGTAGTAAAATACAATGCTTATATTTATTTTACAGATGTAATTTACCTCCGCAATGTGTTCCTTACGTTCTGTAGTAACAGCCTGAAATCATTATTTCCATGATTGAACAATATTAATTATGGACATTTCAGGGTAACTTTGAAAACTACTCTTTTCGACACTTTCCAGAAACCTTATTTTGGAGTAATTTGGTTATAAAACAATCGTCGTTTAAAAAAAAGCTAAAAACATCCATTGCGCTTACGTCTGGTGACTTGGCAGATATGTATTTATTAGTTTGGATATTTATACGAATTTTTCAATTGGAGTTTTGAAGATATACTCTCGTTATGGGAAAAGTACAACAGGAAACCTTATTATGGAGTAAAGTTAGTTTGCTCTGTTATCCAGGAGAATATTACTTTTTATTTTATCTCACAAATATGAATTTAAAATGTCCCTTATAACTGTGCAAGATGTTTTAATTCTTCTAACAATGTTTTCTGTTGGCAGCGAGTATTGTTAGGTCTGATCAAGAGCTCAGCGGTACTAACAGTATGCGATTGATCT
>JAQIWE010003670.1:0-11543 GCA_034698565.1 Campodea plusiochaeta | reverse complement strand
GAATCCAATGATATCAAACACTACATAATTGCTTTAAAAAAGTAGCATTAAAATAGTATTGGATTTAACATGGGATTGCCTATACTGAAGCTCAATTTTCATTCTGGGTGATGGAGCCTTAATCAATCTTGACACTGTTGACAGTTAAAAATTGACACTATACGTTGTTCCAGATCCAGAGTAACTCACTTTTCTTACTTCACAATAAATCCAACATAATTATATTACAAATAAATACCAGCAATAAAGCATCTTCCAGGACCTGCGTTGCATTCTATCATCAGTTTTAAAATAATTTCCCCACAGAAAAGTGTTGTAAATGACTCGAAACCTCGGTCACATATGCTTGTGCCCATTATAAATACATGTACCATCTTTTTCTGGATATGTTAAAACAGTTCCCAGTTTGTGGATATGAAGGGTATAACCATCCTACTGTTGATCCTATAGACTTATAGATAATATTCCATGTAACATATTTCCATTTGGCATTTCCCCTAATAATTTGAGATTTGCCAGTTTTTTTTAGTAATATGGACACTATACCTTATATTCTTTCGTCCTGTAAAATATTGCAAGTAGAGATTCAATCGATTTGTTTATAAAACAGTTTCGGAATATTTCAGTAATTTGTACTTTTCTGTGAAAAAACGTGTGTAAAAACAAACACTACATGAATTCAATTTAGTTTATATTAAATTATTTCAAACGAAAGAAAAAATATTATATTCTTTTACCAGAAATTTCAATGACATTTTTCTTTGAAATACCTTCACCTTGCTCTGTTGTCACGTTACTGTTCAGGAATATCAGTTACTTGAGCTTTGTCGTGAGATATAACAAGGCAGCTTATATTCATGCTGTTCAAATAATATTCCACACAGGTAAGTTTCTTGGAAGCTTTTATGGAAAATGCATATCGGATTTCTCTAGTGTTAAGATATGAATTTTTGCTTATAAATCACAAGATGCAATAATTTTTTTTCATGTTGTATTAACTTCGATGAAACCTAATGAACTATATTATTATTACATTTATGAGTTATACAACATAACTCATTTAAACTGGCTGTGATCCCACACTGTTGTCACGTAAATTATATGATTATGACATAATTAATACGGCAGTGAGATAGATTTCTTAAAGTTACTACTGATGAAAAAAAAATTATATTGCACTCGCCCAATGAATTATTTTTCTTTGGCGATATGCTAGCACAATGAACAAACCTTATCTCTTATATACTTATATCTCATGTATATAGCCTGTTCTTTCATTAATCAATTTTTCATTTACATTTTTTATGAGTAACGTTTTAAAAACTATGTTCATTAAACTGCGGAAAATATTAGTATTTCTTCATTTTTTAATCATTAAATTAATTGCCTTACATTTTCTAATTTTAAATATTACAAAACAACAGTATGGTATTGTTTGATGACGACTAAATGGCAACCATATAAGCAGATGTACGTAAACATTTATTATTGTTTATCAGTACATGCTCGACCCATAATACAAACATTGCAAATACAGATACAAAAGAGGAACGTAAAGAAAGTGATACCATATAACGCATGTATATATAAAGTAGCTACATTTATCACCTATAAAAGAATGCATATATTCATAAGGAGACGTACATGGAAAATACATAGCTATATAATAAATATATAGTAATATGTTTCGTTTACTATTATAGGCGCAATAAGAAAAGGAATATACTATGAATAAATAGTTGCATCATATAAACAGAATGCATAATCAAATACACTACAATAATTATTTAAATTACTGACATACTAATGATATTAATGTATGGTGTTATACTGTTATAGGTGTATAGTGCTTTTTAAATCTTAAGAATCGAAATCGATTAACTCTTCAAATTGTTTTGACAGTAAACCCATTGTTGTCCACTTGTTTGGGGGGTTCAGATTTTCTTTTTTCTATACAAATCGCAAGAAAGTCAAAGAATTTAAACAGACTAACAAGGGATTATCAGTTGGCTGTTGTCAGAAACACCCTTGCTGGGTTAAACGGTTAGAGTTCTTATGATTTAAAGTACAGCACACGCTCTTCTTAAATTCATAATTTTGGCTATACATCAGCGATACATCAGATTGCGAAAGTTATTCAATTTGTAATGAAAAAACTGGTCTGTATTTTTATGTTTTCATTTAGCATATTATTGACTGGTTGATTATAAAAAGAAACATTGAGTATTATAATGACAATAACAAAAATTAATTTTGACTCTAAATGGCAAGTTAATGCTCATTATGATCACTATATTCCAGCATGTAAATTATCCGATTGAGTTATTTATATCAAGTAAGACATATAATATTTCGCAACATTGTTAACAATGTAATCTGCATTTATTAAATTATTTACGTGTTATTTATCATGAATGAATGACGTACATTCGTATACCACTTTCATTATAACTATCAAAGTAGTAGTTATGAATTTTCCGATATTATAATTTGCATTTTTGAACGGATTATCCTTGGAATGAAACTGATCAGCCTTAAGGAGGTTAAGAAAAACCTACTCAATTAATTTCGTACTCGAAGGATGCATTACTTTGCACTTCTGAAAGGAATGTCAATTATTAATCCATTTTCTAAAGGCGAAGATCTTTCATATAGGTGTACCTTATCTTTCATTCTGATAATTGCTCTTCAAGTTGATAATGGAAAACTTTTAGTGGTCTTATTTTTTGCTCCCATATTATTCGTATATGCTATTGGTATTTATTTGCGATAATAATTTACTTTTGTAAATATGAACTTGCGGAGAGGATAATTGTGATTTTTAAAACAGAATATTTTCTCTAATTCGAAAATGATCTCTTACTTAGTTTATTTCTGTATTTAAAATATTTGTAAAATTAATATTGTAATTTTTACTGCATAAAGTAGAATATTTTAGTATGAACAAATTCATTTACAATTCATTTGGAAGGGTTATTAAGCATAATTATGTATTAATTGATATATACATATTTGTATTTTCATTCGAACATCTAATGCTATATATATTGAGATATTTTTCACATACAAAAAAGCAATAAGTTAACAGTCTTGAAAATATGATAATAATAATAATCATACATTTTGAGAGTTAATTTTTTTAAGGAATGTATATCATAAAAAAAAAATTTAAGGAATGTATATCTGTATATCATAAAATAAAATTAATCAAAAGAAATATGAGACTGGGTGGAATTTTTATGTAAGGAAGATAAAAAATAAGTACTTAAAGGGGTATATTTTTTCCTGCTGGTAGCAATCTCTTCCAACACAGCTTATTGGTCTCTAGGGAAAGCGAGAACAATAGAGAAGAAAGAAAGTAAAACGGGATATGTGTTTTGGGAATGTGACTTCCCGCTGAAAAATACAGGTTTAACGTGCAATGACAATACGCGTATAGACGACATTATTCTTAGTATATGTGCTTTCTGTTACACTTAAAAATAATCAACATAATAATATAGATCTAGATTTTACTTTTGAAATTAATCATTTATGTATAAATGAGCAAATTTATCTGAAAGTAGAAGTATTTAAAAAAAAAAAAAAAAACTGCTACCTTTATTGTATAAACAATGATTTAAAAAGGAAAAGTTTCCAATCGGCACAAATCACAAAATTCCTGGAACCACCCATATCCTCATTGTTTAAAAAATCACATTCGAATTTTTCCTCTCTATAATGTTTTACAACCTGACCCAATTTTAAATAAAACTCGAATATAATTTATACGCGCACCTAATTCAAGCATCTTATCACCCTTTAATCTCACACACACATATAATATAAAGTTCTTTCTAAAACTTAAGTGCAACAAAAAGTCATAAAAATACCCAGAAGGCCAAGAAAACGAGAATGAAACAGTAGTTAGTAATAACCATTATATCATACTCATTTACATAATTAAGGTTATGTAACAAATCAAAACATCACAAACTTAAAAAAGCAGAGAGAACGTAACACAATGTCGTTGAAATAATTTAAATATTCTGGGTGGAGATTGAAACAAAACCTGACCCTCAATAAAAATAAACCAATGCGTAAGTTTATACAATAAGTCCTTGCAAAAATGTTCCGAAACTGTAAGTGAGGTAGGCGTGGCATGGAAGGAACGTTTTGAAGTTACTGTAGGTAGAGGAGAGCACTAAGCAGTGGTAGAGTGGTTCCTTGTGCTTTCATTCGTTCAAATCACTTCACTCTAACTCTACGGAGGTTCATCCCTGTAGTGAAGATCGGTTTAGGATGGGAAATACGGGATATAATAGTTTTTGGGTAAGTGGATTTTTTCTTCTTCCAATTTTTATATGTTACGGGGATTTCTAGAGTGTTGTGATTTTTCTTATGATTTTTTTTTCTCAGAATTTATGGATGATTTTATTATTTTTATTATATAGACTATTATACAGAATTATTTATGTTACTAAATAACAGGCAAATATAGTTTACTACCAGCTTATGATAATATAACGCCCGTAATAATTACTATGAAGATTTGACATTATGGTCATGACGAAAAAAATTACTATTTTGATAATTATGATCAAATAATAACTTGCCCAATATGATAAAATAATAACATTTATAAATCAACATATTAATGCAGTTTGAAATTCCATGTTTCTTAATTTACTAATAATAATTCATATTGCGTAACTTATAGATTCTTACATACGCAAACATTTTGTTATGCTTGCTCCAAATAAATATTTGTTATAAATGCCAGTCAATCAATCTATGAGAAAGGAGCCTTTCAAAGTACACAAAATATTTAAATCGATTTCTAATCCTTTATTGATAATTTGCATATCATTGGTAGTGCATTTGAACCAATTTTATTGTATGTCTTCCATCAATGATTATGGAACTTTTATTGACAAGTGAATGACCTATAGTAATTTCAACATTGCTATTATATATGTATACAATAACTAAAGAATATTTATTATTGCGGAGAATTATTGCAGTAATTTCTGAACTTTGCGTGTTTTCTCACACCTAATAAGCCTTAAATTCCTTAAATGATTCTGAAACTCAGTTTTATTTTGTTTTGAAATCTGACATAATACAACCGTATAATTTATGTGCATAAATATGGTGTGTTATATAAGCTTGCAGGTTTAGGCATTAGTCATGATTTTATTGAAGTATTCTCTTCTGACATGTGAAGTTTTAAAATTAGAAACAAAAGATATAATAGAAGATATTGTTGCATAATACTTTGTAAAAATGTACCATAAACTTATCAAAAAATATTTTGGTTTTGAAATTTAATTAATAAAATATCAGTTTTTGAAACATTACATGGAATATTTTATATGTGGTATTTTAAAGCGAATTTTTATTTTTATTACTATTAGTTTTCGATTTAATTTGAATATGGAAGCAACTTATTATTAGACTATTATACTCGCTATTATATATTTTAATATGCAAAAAATAAATTCATTCTGTAGTCAAATATATTAATTGAAATACCAGGTCTACATTTCTGCTACTGATATAAATATAAATATCAATTTTAACAATATTATTTAGGTAATCAGAACAATAATATGCAAAACATACAAACGAACTGAAAATGTAGAAAAAGTTCTTTATGTTTTGTATGGAACTAATATTAATAATTATTACTCTTGTTTTTTAATTAACTTCCTGACCTTTGTATATTTTATAAAAGAAATAGGAACAGTGTTGGTTCATTTTTCACTCAGACAAACATCTAACGCAACATACGATTAGTTTCATGTATATATGTGTTCACGGATTTTTAGAAGTTATCTTTTGTTTGGAACAGTCTAAAGAACGTGCGAAGCGTGATTTGAAATGATATAAATCGAGTGCTGGGAAATGTGCCGCCTGGCGGGAAAAATAAAAGAAATATTCTTGTTTAGCTTGTCTTATATATTCTACATTAGGCCAGTGGGTTCACCAGGCTTTTTACAGTATAATTCACAATAATTGTTCTCATCTACTGTCCATAAAAAGCTCCGAAGCACCTTTTTAAAGGGATGAAGAATTTCGTAAATATAAATTACGGCAGACACTTTTGATAGTTTATGCGTCGAGTTTTTTTAACACGTGGAAATCGTGTCGCGAACTTTCCTTCGATAAAAAATTTGAAGAAGGAAAAGTGCCCTGCGCTTCACCACAAACAACTTGCTCTTTCTATAACCCAATTTTATGTCTGAACCGATCATACGGACGACGGAGGGTCACAGGTGCAAGTAAAATAAAATAAAAATATGGAATTATGTAACCGTCGTTAATTTTCGTAACTGTAAGATTTAAAAACATTTCTTTCGAATAATAAAAGGAAATTATTATGTCTAAATTATAAATCTGTATAAATTTAGTATTTTCCTTGTCATAGGCCTAATTATAAATGTGAGCTAAATATAGTTTTTAAATTAGAGTGAATCGAAGCGTTGTGTTTCTTCTTCTTTATAATAAATTATTACATCTTTCTTATTAATATTTTGATGTAAAATAATATACTTTATTCAGTGATGTAACAGAACTAACAAAATAACGCTTTCATTATCTTATAGCACCGATCCTAAACTAACACCCATTAAAACCTCGTTGTATTTCTAAAAAAACAATAGAGACCTTTAAAATTAATTCCCAACCCTACTTAATATTAATAATTACTATCGTACATCCGGTAGTTTGATTCTCTAATTGATTAGGAACACCCACGTTAAGACAACACCTATAGGAAATTACATATAATCTGTTATTAAACGACGGGGACATTTTTTGCAAGTCATTCTTTCGGAGAATTTCAAATCATCGTAAGCAGAAATTCAATGTTGCGAAGAAAGCTTCGTGCGATGATCGACGGATATAGGCAGTAGAGAAAGAACTTGCTTGCTTATGAAGGTGTGAACATGTTGAGGAAACCAGGAAATCACAAAATTATCTAAAATCGGAAGTAAATGATTTATGTATTGATGTAGATAAATTTTGAATTAATTTAAATAGTCTGAAAGATTTGAGGATATAGTTATTTCGTATATCTTTATATTCGATATTTGATTCTTCCTTACGCATACTTTTATAATTTCAGTATTACAATAAAAGTACCAAGTATTTTTCGCTAGAAAAATTGTATCACGAAATAATAATATCACTTTTGAAGTTAATAAAAAAAAACATTGATTGACTATCTAAACTTAATTTGCTAAACACCAATTAATTTAATCTTTGTTACCACAGTAAATTTATCATTGCTAATTAAACGTATTACAAAGCAAATGTTTTCACATGCAAAAGTGAAAGTTTTTTTTCCTTTGCCCAAAGGTAAACTTTGGATATTTATACATTAACTTCGTAATATTTTTTCCACAAAACCAACGGGACTTGTGTAGTAGGTATCAATAATAATATACAAAACACAGTTTTTACTTTCATCCAAGAAGAGGCAAAAACGCACCAAAAATGCATCAAACAACTAATTTATACATCAGAAAGAGCTCATTAACCAGTTTCACAGTTGTTCGGACAGCCTGAAGGTATAATTCCGCGGACTACAATAAACACCATGCGTGTACATTCTCCTGTATACATTGTTCCCGCAATGCGTGTTGTCACCTTAAAACCGTTTCTTCCGGGTCAAATTCCTTTATGTAACAAATCGAAAAAAGTAAATACACCAGTTACATAATATTGACACTTCTCGCTTCAGGGCACACGGAGCTTTTATAAATACTAACTACTTCTACCTTTGTAAAGAGCCGTTTTTATGATGCAGAGGGGTAATATCCGATGAAGAAATTTATTTAGTTTGCGTGTTTTGGAAGATTCCCTTTGAAATTTAGTTTAGTCGTAAATATTATAAGATAATTTGAGTCTGTCAGATATTTTGATATATTTTCTCAGGTGGTAAAAGTCTCAGTAATGGTGCGAGTTATCGAGATTAATGATTAAATTGATCCCAAAAGTCAATTTGGATGGATCTGATTTGGTAGACACGCAAGGGAAATAATCTTCAGGTATATTATAGTAACAGAGAGAGAGATAAAGTCGTGAAGTTTTAACTAAACAATTATAACAGAGATGAAAATGAAATGGAGTATTGAAATTAAATATGTTACAATCATATAAGTATTTAAATATGACAATAATGTCTTTATATTACACTGTAGAAATAATATTTTACAATGATTGTTATTTATTATTGATGATATGAGTTGGAAAAAAATTACTTGATCACTATAACGAAAACACCACATTTTAAATAATTTCGTTAGTTCAATGAATATTTCGCATACAGTAAGATGATGTCTCCAACACTTCTCCTCAGAAGGTTTTTGGATATTCCATCGTAAAAGAAACCTTTTTATTTTTGAGGAATAGTAAGTTTGTTAGCAAACCGTAATATAATCGCAAAACAAATATTTTTGGTATATTTAATTCACACTCGATGCTTCAATATCTGAGTATACTAAAGATCAGAATCAGAAATTTTAGCAGCATCAAAAGTCAAAACATTCAGTTTATGTAGACCACATTATCTACATTCAAAGGCCGATTTATCGTGATCGACGTGTCTAATAAGTATACCTTTCAAAAGAGTCAACGTATTTTATTATAAATTTACTGACTATACCATCATTCTGTTATAGATCTTTGGGCCGCAGGAATAATCTGAGACCTTGTCAGATTACAAAGTGATTTCGATTGTCGAAACACAAGCTGATGGTTACAAACTTCTAGCTATCTTTTGTAAGAAAAGAGATTTGATCTTTACATTGTACCATCCAGCAGAGAGTCTGTATAGTATTTGTCATTATTTCAGTGATATTTTATTCTTTAGATGCTACGCTATATACTGTATTATTTTCACAGTCATGTGATCGTTAGAATTATAGATTATTATATAATTTGAAAGAAAAAAAGTCTAAGTGAAAATCAAATATGATACTAGGATTAATAAGTGTTGATTGAAATAAGGAATAGGGAGTGATTTACAGGCAGATCTGCAGAACGAAACTTAGCTACAACGAACATTAATAATATTGTTGAGAAATAATATTTCAACTTACTCTATCCGTTGAGAAGAAGCTTGTTATTAATATTTAATAATATTGGTACCTGATGATTATTGATGATTTCGTCATTATCATACTTTATGATGGCAAGAGTATTACAGTAATATTGATGGACAGAAAAAAATGCAGACGCCTCAATTTATTTATTGATGTATTAAGAAATGGAACATTCGAATCTGACACTGGTAGTATTTTTTTCTTATCATTATAATAGCAAGTTGAGAGCCTTCGTTTCATCATTAAAATGTTATTTTCTAATTCGGTATAATTAAAAATATGTCAGACGATGGTTAATTTGCTCTCCATACACGGCAGAAGAAATTATTTTAATTTGATGGGTGTTATTAAAACTCAGATTACAATATTATAAATAATGTTTTGAAAGATGATATTATGGATGAATTAATATAAAACCAGTTTAAAAGCAATGTTTTAGTATTACTTTGAATTTGCTTCGTGTATATAAATGCAATAGAAAAGTGAATACTTTAAAATGATCGGAATAAACAATAAAGTTGGGTGTAGTTATAAGGTGAATTTCTGCACGCAGTACTATAAGAAGTATAATATTTTATGGATTTAAAAAAGTGAATGAATAAAGTGACAGATCATGGAAAACGTAAACTTTTTCTTTATATTCCAAATTCTGTTAGCTTCGCTGAAATGAAACGTTTCCTCTGGTTTCTGTAGCTTATTTTTCAACCTACTCTGAGTTGTACGAGTATCAGTATTGTAAAACAGAATATTAAAAGAAGTTTGAAATATCTGTGACATGATGACATTCCGTCATCAGCAATGAAAATATTTTATATTTTGTGGCAAGTTTTATCTTGGCAAAAGCGGGTACATTCGAAAATGTCACTTTAAATTAAACATGAAAACATAATCACAGAAAGCCAGAGCTTTTGTTGTTGCATGCATCTCTCGTTACATCTTGAATAAAATCTTCTCGAAGTAAGCTACAAAAATTTACTAGAAAGTGACCTAACCTAATGACGTAAACTTAGATGATAAAGGTCACAGATCAAAAGGCACGCAAAAAGAAATCCTACACTTACGTATTATATCAGCCAAAGAAAAACAAAAACGTTTCCTTGGTGTTTCATTTCAAAACAAAGATTGAATCGCATTAAATGACAAAATAAAGAACAAAGCGATCGAAGAAAACAAGACGAGAAGTAACCTTGCGACAGAAAGGATGCGTAGGATGTGAAATTTGTGAAGGTTATGCGAAGAAGGAGTAGAATAATGATTGAAGATGAAATGAAAAGGGAGTGGGAGGGGGGGGGGGTTGGTGGCAGGAAGTAAAGATCATTCCGAGTCTTCCTGATAACGCCCTGGAATGTTAGAGGTGGTCAATTATACACCACACAACCACTGGCCGTTACCGAAACTCAAATTTTAATTATCGTTCTTGTCAATCAGCATTTCACCCTGCTCTACTCTATTTTAACCCTTCTTCAAATTAAGTCTCTGTAATAATTAAGATATTATTTTGTGTAGTACCCTTTACTTTGTAGCGGCAAAGAATTTTTTTCATGTCTGCCGCCTTTTTTCCTTTTGTCTTTTGTTTTCCCAGCGATATTTAATTTCCGATGTTTATCTATGATTGTAAGCCTAAATGATTACAGTTATTTCCTGGTACAAATATTTACGTACCTTCCGTGATATCTTCTTTAACGTTCGATAGGTTTAAAAATAGAACAAGGTTTCTTCTGGAGAAGGGAATCTGGACGAGATATTGATGGAAAAGAGTTAGTACTCTCTTCTCATCCGCTGTGTCCATACTTTATAATATCACTTCTACCATATCTATAACATGGTTATATGATATTTTGCAAAATAGATAATATAGTAAAAAATTAAAAAGGAAACTTATCCATTGTATAGGTTTTGAAATACTATGCAGTTGAGCTATTTCATAACACGTTTGTTATTGGTGAAATATTTCTGTTTGTGATAGATTCCTTTTTCCTCTCTCAAAAGAAAATATTTCAGTATCATAGGTAATGTCATCATATTACACGTTCCTATCTGAAGCTCACGAGGTTAAAAATAAGCAAAGTTAATTTATTTATATGTAAACTTTTATCCTCTGTGTAACCTTGTATCTACAATACCTAATACGCTTCTTATTATTTTCATAAGAATTCTTAATTTGATACTATTGTTTTCTATATAAGAAAGAAATAAAAAAATAGAATTATGTAGGGGGTGGCCCCCCCTGTGAAATCGTATATGACATAATAACCAAGGCAACTTTATAAAATAAAACACAATTTTTAAATATAAATAATTTTATTATTATCACAGTTTTAGTGATACAGTGCTACGAAAAAGTGTAAATTAACAGTACAACACATATACACAGTGCGGGATTTTAAGTGGTAAATAAAACGCAAAAACGGCTATAAAAACGTTTTATTACTCTCAGTTGGCTAAATTCAATCA
>JAQIWE010003669.1:0-11543 GCA_034698565.1 Campodea plusiochaeta | reverse complement strand
ACTAGGAGTGGCCGCAGGTGGTGCCCCGTAGTTGTGGAAGCATGGAACTACGAAATACTAAGACTGAATCTTAACATTGAACAAAACTTTTGTATCATCATTGTAAATATCGCATACAATAATACTATAATCGAATTTGAATCTTTATACAATAATAAGAAAAATAAAATAATATTAAGAGTTTACGAAAGTATAATATGATAATAATATTATTGGACGTCTTCAATTGACTATATTGGTAAGAAAGTCCTGTAACTTAAACTAATATATACTACAACGATATTTTTGTAAGAAGAAATTCACATTATCATGTCGGTCGTTAAACTCTGATCTCGTTGTCAACGTGTACCGTCTGATTTACTGTGACATATTCGTTTACGAAGGCCGTGTGCTTTGGTCTGTAAATATTCATTGAAATCTGTTTTATATTATTTGAGAATTCCTCTTACTTACATTCATCATGCAACGTAGAGTGAATTTCCTCCTTGGTTCAGTTGTGTTCTATTCCGTTTGTGGTCTATTCCATTTGTGTTGTATTGCAATTGTGTTGTATTCTGATATCACATTTCTTGGATGTAATGGACGCCGATTCAATAAAGTTAATTAATAATTATAATAATTATTATTGCGCAAACAAGCATTGGAAGTTTCCTATGTGAACTCGTGATGATTTTGTGATAAAGAAACTACCTTTTGAGATTCTACAGAAGCAAAAATAATTAAAGAAGAACTCTTTCCAGGAATATTATTATGCTCGAGTTAATCAGCAGATCATTTCACAACAAAACTGAAGAGCTATACCTATGAATACCTATGAAGAGCTACACCGTAGTAGTACAGTGATAGTACCGTGGTAGATTCTCTTTCACCATGAAATATACATGATAAAAACTTCGTGTAAAATTTCTGTTTACAATCATAAAGACAGAATGTAGTGTTTGTGATTTAAGAACGTCCAACCTAAAATGACTTTTATGCAACAAAATCACCATAGTATATATAGACATTCAATGAGAATTCAATGCCTACAATCCCCTACATTATAAACCTAGTAAGGCCTGGTATATGGTTAGAACTAGAACAATATTTCGTTTATTATTCACATTATTTCTAATATCATTGTTGTATATTATTATGTGAAATATATTTCAATATTTGTGAAATTCAATCTTAACAGAATTATTGAAATAATATTATTTGCTTATAAAAATACTGTATCTGTAGATTTAACCAATTTACTTTTAAAATAATTAACCTATTTCATTTTCCTATACTATACAAATAAATTATCTCTCATTTCATCGCTTTCCACGTTTTAGGTTAGCTATTGCTCTATTCATCTTTGAAGGTCTAGAAGTCCATTGGCTTGCAACTCCATTTACTGACATCATATCATCTTTAGAAGTTCCCTCGTCAGCATCTTCAGCTTCCATTTTAATCTCCATTTTCTGAATAGAATATATATATATGTAAATTGTTGTTATACATAAATACGTTAAAACAAGATATTTTCACTATTATTGGAAATACCTGTATAATTAATTTCAATAGGTTATGTTGTGAATCCAGTGCTCCTGTGATTTCCTTCAATTTAAGTTTTTGCTTTTGTAATTCTTCACAAATTAATATCTCAGCAGTATCCATTGCCATATCAGCCACTGGATGGGAAAGAAAAATAACAAATTATAAACTAAAACAATCCACTTGTTATTTTTGATTTAATTTAATTGCAAGTGCACTTGGAATATTACAGCAGTTCATGTCAATTCGAATTATTGACTTATATAATAATTGTTAACTCAATAAAGTTTAAATTACCAGCTCAATATGAGTTCTACTATATTTTAAACTGAATCAAATTTTGAAATAATCTAGCATCTTGTCATCATGGATAGTATTTTTTATGTATTTTATACAAAGTTTGTAATAAATTTTTAATATGAAACTGAACTATTAGTAACAACAACACATGAAGTGCATCTAGCTCTTCTATATACTTTGTATCTTACTAACCTGGATCTACGAAGGGAGTACTGAACCACTTCTTTATTAATCCATCTAAACATCCCAGTTTGAGTCTTATTGCATTTGGATATTCAATAAGTTCAACTTTATTGATACGATCCATAATAAAGTTGGGAAGTTTCTTTTCTAATTCTGAATGAAGTTCAACCTGAAATGTTGGAAATATGTTATTACTGTCCAAATCCAAAAATATTATAATCAGTGTTTTACTGTTAACGTATTGTACTAACCTGCATGGCTAATCGTTTAAGTTGAGCATTTCTCCTCACTGATTCGATATCTCCAACAGCCAAACCAATCAGAAGATTCATAAGTAGAATTGGCATTAATATCATAAATAACGCCAACACTGCAAACGTGGTTGTTGGATATGGCACTGAAACCTCTCGACCACCATTCCGATTGGTTCCTTCATAAAGTGGAAAGATAAATGTACCTAAGAAATCGATTTCACCTAACATCATTGAGAAAGCACGGAAGAGAGCTGTTGGAATCTCACTGAAGGCCAAGTGACCACCCTGTAGAGAAACAAGCGACTATTAGTATGCTTCACAGCACTATCTCTAAAGTAAAGTCTTATTAACGAGTTAGATCAGATTAATCAAAACAATAAAATTAACCTAAATTTAGCTCACACACAAAAAAGGAGTAATGAAGTCACTGTTGTATGTATTGATATTTTCTTGAGTCCCATACAGGTGTAATTAATGCCATTCTTTTGTCAGCATCAGCCCCCAAAGATTCCTTACCCCTGACACATATCTAACTAAAGCTGGATGAGCTCCGCCAGCAGTCTTATCCAGAGGCGCCGGAACTCCTTTTCGTCAGGGGGAGCGAGATCAAACTTAGAAACCCTTTATTTTCATTGGTGATTCTAGAGAGAGCTTTTGAGGAAGCAAAAATAAAGGTTTGTTGAGCACTACCATGACCACCATGGTTGGCGCGAGCGAAGAAAATTTAGAAATTCTTTACTCAAAACGGACTGTTTTAGACCAGTTTTACTATATATTGTAAAATTTAAGTAACTTTTTTTAAATTAGTTCCATTTATCTACTCTTTACCTCCATGACAAGAAAGAAATCTCCAATTCGAGTTGGAGCAGCGCTCCCCCTGATATTTGACAGGAGGAGTGAGCGCCCCCTGCTCCGACGTCCCTGGTCTTATCGAGAACCTAAATGCTCCTGCTTTAACCAGAATCAAACTTATAAGACCTCTTGCACCATAACCTGAGACTAATAATAATTCAAAATGTAATAAAGTGTAGTTAATGACTGCCCATAATTCCGGAGGACAACAGGGTTTTATCCACCAGACTATAAGGCTATAGTTATTTAATTCACAAAACATAACATTTGTCTCACCTGCGAAAGTAGAATGTAGAATGCTAAACCAAATGCAATGAATAGAATTGAGAATATAAGAAGTACACGAAGTAACGTTTGGAGAATCTCTAAGAACATCACAATGTAGATTCCAACACGGTCAAACCTGAAAATATCATCAACTGTTATAGTAATACGACGTCAAAGGTATTTTTTATTATTATTTCTTGAATTCACACATTGGAAACATTCGACATTGGAAGTTATAAAAATGATAAAATTAATATGATGTCATTTTGCTGGTATGTTAGGAGAGGTTGTTTTGATCATATTATGATTCATTTCATTACTTCCGGAATCACATGAGGCATCTTACCCTAAAATTAACCAGGTAAACAACAGTTAGGTTATGTGCGATCAGAATAGGCAGTTTATTCCATGTAGATTTACAATTATAAAACTCAGTTTTCATGAATGAAAGGTTGGTAGTTTTAAATTAATATTTTTGCTATATTTTTATATCTTGTATATTTTAATTCTGAAACCACTGAATCTGACTCAATTAACTAAAAGTGATTCATATTCAATCTTATAGGGTTACAGAAAGTAACATTATTAACTGACGTATAATTAAATCGGTTTTAGGTCACGACAGTTTCTGAATTACTGACCAGCTTCAGTAAAAGTTCCAAAGACAAAATTGATCAACAGCCTCAGATCTCATTATAACCATTAGATCTTCTGCACTTCTTTCATTCCTAAGTATAACAACAATTATGAATACCTTTGCATGTAGAGCAGTAAGTTAAACCATGAGAAGAATACTGATACAGCAGCACACGAGTAATGAAAATGATTGAGGTGACCAACAAACACTGCTGAAATCATAACTGATGCTGATATGTTTAAAACCCATGCTAACAGATTCAGTGGATCACATAAATATTTCCAATGTTGTTGATGAACTTGAATTATTTCACGAATTGTATTGAGAATTATGAAGAACAGAATGGAGATGGCACTGATGAAGATAGTTGGAGTTCCTGTCATCTGAAATAATTCAAATATTAAAATCAAATAAAAATGTAACATGCAAGGATAAAGTACAACTCCAAAGAATAATTATTGAAATATCGAAATGTTATTGAAAATGCGCTTAGAAATTGCAATCCTTTGAAGTTACAAACTCAAATAATATTTAATTGCACGTTTGGACCCATCAAAATTCGAGGTTTACATTTAATGTAATGAGGAGATAGATTGTTTTATGTACCATTAAAAAATATAGAATAACTTTTTAATTCCAAATGAAACCTATATTTAAAATATTTATGAGATTGCACACAAATACTCAGCCATCATGTTATAAAATAACTCTGTTGCCCTTCTGATATAAACTGATGCCATAATAAACTTGTGTTGTTATACCTCTCTTTTATACTGCATATCTGGTATTCCATCTCCATCTAAGTCATCTGGATCTGTACTGTTGGTCATATTATGAGAAATCACTTGAGGAACTAAAGCTCCAGAATCTTCATCACGAATTAATATCAACTCTTTCACTATCTGAAGCAACAATCAATATTAATATCAGAGAAAAACAAAACAGATATTTTAATATTTCAGATAATTATATCATTACAAGTTATAACTGATTATCACATAAAAATTAAATATCTTCAAAAGAGTAAAATATAAAACATATTATTTGGAAGTATTCTTATTTGAATTTCGAGGAAATATGTGTCTAATATAATATCATCATTCTTACTATTTACTCGACGTATTATTTCAGGACCAAAAACTATTCTGTTATACTTACCTGCTATAAGCAGTTTACATACTTATACGAGAGAAATTACAAAATCTCAATCGCAATTTTTTTTATTAATAAAAGTTATAGGAACAGATTGGTATAATTTCTAACTTTTTCAAAAGCATATAATTATATTAATGTATTTAAATCTATTTTTAACTAACTTGCATATTGATTTGACTATTTCCTGTTATCGAAGTGTACCTGTAACTCAGATTCTTCCACTTCCATAAGCGATGCACCAAACCACGTGATACTGAAGAGATATGAAGCATACATAAGAAGATTTACTACATGAAAGTATTTCCCATAAGAATCCCATTTCATTTGAAGATATTTTTGACTTAAAGGATGAGAAAGTAATTCCACTCTTCCATGTGATACCATTGCCTAGAGACGGTTACAGTTATGACAATAATATTCATTCCATTGCCTGGAGATGGTTATAGTTATGTCAATAATATTCATTTGTTATAATTTCATTTCGACAGACATAATCGTTTACAAACCGTTTACAAAGTTTACAAATTTGATTCAAGCATGCTAATATTTTTACTCAACAAATAATTACGACTTAGAAATGTTAATTGCTTTATCAATTTGTTTGGAGTTTAATTTTTGCGCTCGAATTGTTAGTACTGGTTATGGCAGCATTCAAGATTCAACAGAAATGAACATATTTTACAGAATTTTTTAAAATTAAAAAACAAGCAGTACTGATTTCACTGTGTTTCGATATTTTATTATCAGTTAGTTAAAGTGAGAGATTTTGCTGAATTAAACAAAGAGATTATAATATAATTTTTAAAATATAACTTTTGTATGTTTGAGCTGCTGTCAGTTGGCATAGTACAGTTTTTAAGTTATTGGTATAAGTAATGAGGTATAAATTAATTTCACAAAAATGAACCCCTTGAAAAAAATATTGTAATTTAAAAACTTTATGGCAGACTTCATTCCTATTTTTGTCAGATTTAGATGCAACCGAAAATTCACAATAATAATAATAACTGTTTTGATGTAGGAAAAAAATATATTATTTATACTGTTAACTATCTACATTAAGCTTCTAACTACATCACTTAACACATTATAAAATAAGTGTTATTGTTTGACTTCAACTAACAAATACAAAACTACTTTACTAACTTCAACTAACAAATTCAAAACTACTTTACTTCACCACAGAAATGTAACTAATTTAAAATAATATTCTACTTCATTTTTAAGCTGAAACAGAGTGGAAATACCTCACCAGAATTTTCTTAAAAATGTGGAACAGTCCTGAAAATTCTAACTGTATAATATGAGTGAAAATTGTATAATGATATTCACTAGTAAAAATATTCTGGTAACATACTTATAGACATTTTTAGTGCATTTAGTAACTTTATTCTTTCATGATTGAGATTTCAATTTTGATAGTTGAAGGAAAATTTCAGATCGAATAACTTTTTTGGTTTGCTTTAGTTTAT
The DNA here is from genome assembly GCA_034698565.1 of Campodea plusiochaeta. Taxonomy (NCBI): domain Eukaryota; kingdom Metazoa; phylum Arthropoda; class Diplura; order Rhabdura; family Campodeidae; genus Campodea; species Campodea plusiochaeta. The sequence goes on along the minus strand of JAQIWE010003669.1, from coordinate 4,902 downwards.
TTTTTTGTGCGATTAACGTTTCAGATATTTTTTGGTATTGCCATGGAGATTACATTATTCCTGTTGGTATTCAAGTGATACGATAATTAGAATGACAAAATAATTATACTTATTAATGAATAAAATTGACTGTAAAGTATGAGGTGTCCTAAGTTACGATTTCAAGTTGGGTTAGATTACTCACAGGAATTAGATATGAGTTCAAATTATAGATGGTTAAGTACCATTAGTAACTAAGTTTTTATTCATGTAACTGAATGAAAAATCGGTTGAAAATTATTTACCTAAGAACCTAACGCAACATTTAAACTGGATTTATTTCTGATTTTTTTTCTTTGTATGGTTCAAAATTCTATAAACAAATTACTGACGAGTGAGTATAGCAATTAAAATTTCCGCCTCCAAAGACCACCGTCGAAATCTGTTAATTTGTTCTCATGAAAATTAATTAGTTCTCATTTGAAAAAAGGTATGGATAATAATTTTCACCTCAGAGTAAGACTGTCACAAAATAAACCAAAGCAATAAAGTATTTTGAATTTCTTTATTTTGTTGATGAATTGGTATATTATTCCAAACTTACATTCATTGCACAGAGTGGTGGTGGTCTCCAGTTTGGATCGTCCATGAGAGTTCTTTGGTGAATAACTTTCTCTGGTGGCAGGTGATAATATTTGAAATCATACTTGACCTGGAAGGAGTCAATACTCTCCTCGTGTTCTGATGTGTAATCATCATTCTTATTGAGAGAAAAACATGCAACATGGACAGAGGAGAATGCAAGGAACAAAACTAAATTACAAGTGGAATCAGTTATAGGAAATTATAGTTTTGTGGAAATACAGAAATGTGTACATAAAATAATAATTATTGTAGGAAAATTAGATCTATTCAAAATTCAAAATTTTGTATGGATCTGATTTTCTTACAATTCTAATTTAATTACTGAAATTATATTAAACGTTCTTCTGTAATGAATATATCCACTAAAGTAATTCCACTTAAAGTAATTCAGTTTTTAAGAAACGAGAGAAGCATTGAAGGGGGTTTATGAACAATCACTTTACAATAATATTCACTTCAACAATACTTACATTAACCCATTGTTAAGTTACACTACTGTAGTGCCACTGTGGTTATAAGCAGCAATATTAAAGAATTCTGTTTACTGTAATATTGTTATAGTGTGTTGGAAAAGTGACTTACACTTAACGCTGGTAGCGGAACAGCATGAGCGGAACCACTCGATTCGCCATTCTTATCAATCGTTGCATATATAAATGGACAAGCTAAATGTAGAAAGTTGTATGATATCTGGAAGATTATAGTTGGAGGTGAAAAATACAATGTCACATGGAAAGAATGGAAAAGCCATTTGAATGTAAAGAGTAATGAATACTGATGTCTATAGTGAAGTTGAGGTACCGTTACCGATATACGGTACTAATTGCAGTAACGCTAATGTATCATAATAATGATCACACACCATTTTATCATTCTATTTTAATTCCAATAAGGAAAAAGACTTTAATAATCAAAAGAATGGCACTAAGGAATATAATTATATAATATTGAGTACCTATAACTTGTTGAGTAAATCGATATATACAGCAACACTCACGAGTCAGTAGTCTGAACTTTACTTCACTCTTTTTTCACAACTTCAAGAAATGACGTCATCCTGCATGATTTTACAACTCCATGAAACTATTATGTTGTTTTCTTAGATTTCAAAAAAGTTGTGTATGAATAAGAAATATGAAACAAAAGATTTAACATTACAAATCCAGAAACCGTAGTATTTTTGTTTGGAAGTAAGAAAGAGAACTAAAAAAATAATTAAATTCATAGTGGATATAATTATTTAAAGAATATTTTGTTATTACTGAAACGAAAGAAGTAAATAAAGTTAAAATCCACAGAAGCATGCAAAATCTACGAGCAACATTGAGATGAGAACAACCTCCTTGATCTGGACATGCCAATACAGGACATTATTTTCTATATTGACGTTCGTTGGTGCTATGTGATATAATTATGTAATAAGGTTCCTCCAACAACAATACAATTTTAGAGGATTTGATTTACACTTCCAAAGCCAAAAGTAAATTGAAATATTTTATTATTATTTTAGGTAAACATAATGTTAAACTCCTAAATTAAAATCTAATGTCAAAATATCCGATTATTACATTTCTAATTAAAAAAATAAAAATTAATGTTTCATAATTGTTTTGAATTATGCAGTGCATGAAAGATAGAGTGTTTCACCAGTGTCGATCTATTTTTATTAATAGTATGTGTCGTGTCATAAGTTAAAATTTTAAAACATATTGAGAAGAGAAGTGGCCTTTTTGTTAATAATTTACAGAACAAAACCTAGCAGAGAAATTTAAATCACTTCAGTCTGAATCCATCCAATGATAAATCATGAACATGTTGTGGTCTACAGGGAATATTGTAGGAGTGTTTTGAAGCGATTGAATAATCTTACCGCATAATCTTTTGCATCTTTACTTAGAGCAGTTCTTGTGATACATTCATCTTGAACTGATTCAAATACATGAGGCATTGCCGCTATGAGAGCCAAAGCAACACACGGGAAGCGATCAGATTTCAACGCCATGATTTCTTCAGATCTACAGAGAGACAATAACATTCATTTATATTAAATATGAAAGTGATAAGATGGAAGTAATAGGTTGTTGAACTGAGGTCAAACAGAATATATTACAACTGAATATTATTGTTTTGAACTTCAGAAACATTTTCTTTTGTAAATAACTTTTATAATATAGAAATAACATTTTCGAGATTTTTATTACAATGATAATTATAAATCCTTTCATTAGTAAACAAAAGCGAATTATTTTGTCTCACCTAGTTTCTTGTGCAAGGGATTAATTTGAAGAAGATATAAATAATATTTTACCTTGTATCATGAGTAACCATAGCCAATGTACTGTCTGAATACTTATAAGCAATTGCATATTCCAAAGCACTCATTCCAGCATTGTTATAAGTCAGAAGACATTTTAATGATAACAACATTGTTATGACGTTCGGTTTGTTATCTATTGCTGCAATGTGTAATGCTGTGTTCTACAAGAAAGAAAGAAAATATTATTTTATTTTAGGTGATAGGATTAGGAGTGAAAATTATAAACGGTATAAAAAAGGGGAAAATTATAAACGGTAGTTCAGCTTTAATACGCGTAATAATTTTAGTATTATGCTCATGAACCCAACTGAAAATTTCTAAAGGAGTGGTAACAAATTACTTAGTGGAAGCTTGAGTCAGAAGAATCATTTCTACTGTTCACAAAGAGACGGAAGAAAAAACAACAGGAAAATTGATTCTTTAAAATTTTCAAAAGAAAGTGTAGTTTACAGGAATTTAATTGTTCTTTAAAATATCAATTATTTTCGCATAAAATTGTTCTTAAACATCTCATAAAATTATAAATTGGAGCAGTTTACTCTAATGAAATGATTCGCAAACTAGTATCAATATTACTAGGTTTAAATTCTCAAGATATCGTGGTATTATTCAATAGTTTATTGTTGTCAATCAAAATACTAAAACCGAGCATTCTAAATTAATTTTGTTTGTAACTTACTCCTTCCTTGTCTACTTGATCTAACAGGTGTGCATGAACACTCAGTAGAAAATCAATTGTTTTTGTAAATCCTCTTGAAGCTGCTACGTGTAAAGGAGTTCGTCCGTAGTAATCACGATGAAGAAGAGCTCCATGATTTAGTAGAAGTTGTACAACACGTGTGTGACCTGAAGAAGTGAATAAGAACACATAGTAATCTTACAGAGAATTAGAAGTCATTTCAATTAATGCGTATTTATTTCAGTACGTATTTTCATATTAGATAAGAATACGAAATCATTCTAAAACTGATTTGAAAACAAATATTATTTTTAATTAAAGTATAATTTGCTTCAAGTAATAAACTAACAATGTTTTACTTTTTCATGATTCTTTTATTAGGTAACATTGTGGATGATAAGAAAATGTTAGAAAGCCTGCAGGAATGATTTTTGAGTAAGTGTAAGTAACGAAGTACATATAACTTCATCAAAAGGCTTTTGTAAATATGAATATTACCTTCTAAACATGCAATATGAAGTGGAGTGAGTCCTTCACCATCACACTCGTTACAAATCACATTACCCTTCTCACACTGTAACAATTGCTTCACTGTATTTATACGACCATACCTATAATCACAACAAAACATTATTAATAGATATAACTCATTTAAGATAACTCAACAGTTATATAGGGAGAGTCATTATAAATAAGTAAAAAGAAAGAAAATTAATAATTATGTTTATTGTTTCGCAATTGGACAAATAAAACTGTAAATGTATTAGTAGACAGTGACGACATCAATATGAAACTTTGTCTCTGGTCGTCTCAGATATCGAGATAAATTTCATGATTCATAAAGCAAGACCCATTATAAATAAAGTCATCTTTGACAAGAGGGGATAGAGACCACGACAAGAATTTGTCTTTGATATAAGGATTTTCCTTCAAATAATGTTTCCATTGCTTTTGTTTCATATAATAGGAACGTCAAGACACCTCGTTAGGCAATTTTGATTTAAAAATTAGAAATGAACAGAAATAGCTAATGTGCTGTTCTGCTTTATTGTGTTCTGAACCTGTTCTTTCGTATTTACGACACGATTCATATATATGCTTTGTTGGCAAATAATTTGGAGAGTGTGTTGAAGTGATAAGCGATCTTGGAATTTCTCATTTTGAGTGAGAAATCTGAGATTGAGAATTGCATTTAGGCTAAAAAATTTTGATTGTTTTTTATGGAAGTATGAACAACTGTAAGTATTATTATTTTGACTCAAAGCAGTTCAAAATAATTGAT
>JAQIWE010003668.1:0-11545 GCA_034698565.1 Campodea plusiochaeta | reverse complement strand
GATAATTATCATCGGGAACGAAATTTTTGGCAAAATCACGTTACCAGGAACGAATGGAACATTTTCCACCCATGCTAGTATACAATATTTCAATATAATTTGTTTCTTTTCAGAGTAAATCTTTATTCAAAACAATAAATTTTTAGATTTTGTTTATTTTGGAAAGAAACATCACGATCTAGGCTACTGTCACAATTTTTGAAAAAAAAAAATTTTTTTTGTTCGTGCTCAGATTTCCCCATAATCTTGGAAATTTCCCCTGAACCTCGTTCGGGCATATTCTGCATCCTTGCTATTGACCTATTGTAATATTTATTTTATAACCGAGATAACCTATAATCATATCTTTCTTTCTAGCTCCCATGTCGCACTGGCCCTCAGACCCATCACTCCCGTCTCAATCAAGAACAAAACAAAGAATGTTTAATTCAAATCAGCAGATACAAATTCTCATTGGTTATATCAGGACTCACAAAGATACTACAAAAAGTCAACGAAATGGTATGAAAATCATTCGGAATTAGTTTTATTAGATTTACAAAAGAAACTCAAGGTCAAACGATACTTGATTACAGTTTTACCTTATTTTTGTTACAACGATTCATTCATATATTTTAATGAGAACAACTGTTTCATGTTTTAATTATGTACAGATAAAATATTCATATTCATTACCAGTATAATTATATATAACTAAAACACCATAAAAATACCTCTTTATAAAAGTACTTTCATGTAATTTGTTACCATAATATTATGTAAAGAAATTTTAATGGTTATTTATAGAAATAAATCCTTCTGCTACATTGTATTTGTAAACATTCTATATAATCTGAATGGATAAAAAGTTAGTAATAATTTTTGAAAAATAAAGTAATCAATAAAACTGAACATATTAATTCTTTCGAGGTTTATTGGATATTAACGAATGGAAAATTCGTTACATTTGCCAGAATTACCATATTTTGTCTTTTAATTAATTGTTTTCTAGGGCTTGCAGTCCTGGGATCCCGGAGAAAGTAACGATCTCGAAATCCTGGGATTGACGTCCTCATAATTTCGGGATTATAAAATAGATGTTTATTCCTTATATCATGGGTGGAAAAAGTGTGGTAATCTGGTAATATAATTACCGGGAACAGATTGCTATCAGCGGGAACGATATTGCAAAGAAAAAAAAATTAGTGAAGGAAAAAAATGAAAGAAAAAAGATATACTTATTATATACCAAAATAATTGTATTTAAGAGTAGATTCCAAATAATCAGTCGTCATTCCATTATTATATTTCATTTTGTCGTAATAGGCAAAAGCACGAAAACACATTGATCTTTTTCTGCCGTCAGTGGTGAATTGATATAGGCTTATAATAAATTATCATAGCTTAATTTATTTTCACTGTTTACTCTCGTGTTATACTCATGATCTTTTTCCTCATTTCTGTCGATTCCAAATATAGATTCCGAAGTTCTTTCCAACCTAAACTAGTCATAATAATATTTCAACGCTGCAAAGAATTAAAAAATTTTATAAATCCCGGGGACCCCGGGATTGATAAAATCTCAATCCCGAAATTCCAGGATTGAAAAACGGTCCAGCATTGCAAGCCCTAGTTTTAACTAAGAACAGAGAAAAAAATGACGGCAGTGAAATAACTTACTTCAGTTCAGAAAGATATTTAAATATTTTTTCAATTTATCGAACTTTGAAATTTTCTGAAATACTTTTCTTCATCGTTTTCTTTGTTCTCCAGTTCCTTACAGTTCTGAGTACGCAGCGTCCCCATGGTCCGGACTTTGAGAAGAACTATCATGAATCATTACTAATTGTTTTGGATACTTTAGAGAAATGTTTAAGTATTCAACCAAAAGATACAACTCGCTTTGATGAGGCTATGAACATGAAACTCTTGCTCAGAGAAGTCTGCCAGTTTATTGGTAAGTTCAATTTGTAATGAGGAGAATATACTGTAGATTTTTATATGTTTGAAGTAATTTTCAAGAGTAGCCTACATGTAGGCCTTGTCATAATTTGAAAAATAAGAATTATAACTTTTTTAAATAAACCTATAATTTCTGTTTGGAAACTTTCATTGAATTTTAACGAATAATTCGTGCATTGCAGACTCTTTATTTTAGTCAGTAGGCCTAGTACCGTAACTTATTGTTTAATGTTCATTTTTTTAAGTTCCATTGCAACTTTTTTTTGTTCTCAAATTATAAAACTCCAATCATTCTTTTGTAACCTGTATAAAAGTTATTGTGCATTTTATTGCATGTACAAACTGTAATCTGTTTTCATTTCTTTTCTTTTAATTTTTCTTCAAGGACATGGTAAGTCACAGTTTCATTTTATTACTGTTATCATAACTTAATTTAAAATAATAAGTTGGGTATTAATAAGCAACCCTGTGTTACGTAACTGCAAGTGCATCCAAGAAAGAGTAACATGACATTCATAAAATCTTTCCCTATACACATGTTTTCGTGTAGTGTTTCACTGTTTCTAAAGTTATTAACTGGTGTAGTGTCTTTAATATTATACCTTGTTTGTACATAATTATTACTACTTTCTCATCATACATGTAATATAGTTAAAAACATTCTTACTAAAATTAAACTAACCGAATGTACAATGGATTGCAGGTTTCCTTACAATTATCGAACGAAAGAATGGGTTTTTCCTGCATATTGGAACAGTTTACACTGACGTAGGCTATGTTTCGAAGTTCAATAGGACTTCATCATCAGAGTGGAAAAATGGAAGAAGAAGCGAAAGAAAAATTAACAATAAATAACCAAATATAATAACAATGGAATAGGCCTATGTTGTTATATTTTGTTATTTATTGTTGGTTTTTCTTTCGTTTCTTCTTCCTTTTTTCCACTTTGATGATGAAGTCCTATTGAACTTCGAAACCTAGGTCAGTGTAAACTGTTCGAATATGCAGGAAAAACCCATTCTTTTGTTTAATAATTGTACGATAATATAATAAGTAACGAAGTTGATGTCTCACTTGTTATAATTATGTCACTATCTGTGTCTGTCATCATTCTTCAAAAACTCTATTAAATTTATTATTTAAAAAAATATGTAATTATAAGTATATATTTTATTTTCAGACTACTTTGACACAAATGTTAAATTCAGATTGTTTATCTGGTATTCGTGTTGCCTAGGCGTGCCTATATTAGACTATTATTAAGAAACCCAAACCTTTTAGTTGACAATATTTTGAAATATTTTTTAAACTCATAAATTGGAATGATAATACTGTAATTAATATTAACTTTTCTATCAATTTGAAATCTGTGTGTTTAGGTCAATCTACAACTGACCTGAAATCATCTTTTGTTTAAGAAAGCTAAATTAATGAGTTATTCATATGAACTGACTCTCCCTATTTAAAAAATCCTCCTGTATTTATTTGTTGTAATTCTATTTCAGATCTTCCTAACGAGAACCCGATGGTTGTGCAGTTAAAGACATTAGCATCTAAAGTATTGTTTGCATTAAGTTTAAACAACTTCAATGCCGTGTTCAGTAGAATATCAGCTCGATTACAAGAACTCAGTGCCACAAATGAAGAAAACCCCGATTACAGTGACATAGAACTCATACAACACATAAACGTAGATGTAACAAGACTTATAAAACTTTTAAACGAAACGATTACAAAGTTTAAGACTTTAAAGAAATCCGCTCACTTAGTTTTGATGACATCGTTAGAAAAAGCTATTTGGAATTGGATGGATACGTATCCAAATGAGTTTGCTGACCTTCAGAAGAAACCGAATGAAGAGTTATCCAAGTGCTGTGATTCGTTATTTGATTTGATGGATAACTTTGCTGAGAATAATAAACGGAGAGCTGCTGTGTGGCCGTTGCTCATCATGTTACTCGTGTTGTCACCGGTAAGTTCTGTCTGATTTTTAAAATGATGAAATGACTTAATTATGCTGTAATCCACTGTCAAATTTTTTCACCTGGCAGCTCATGTTATTTCTTACTTGATAAAACTTTATTTATACATTTAAGATTTAATACTCTAATCAAAGGTTATATTTCAGAGAAATTTATGTCATTAGGGAGGGTAGGGCCTATAGAGTAAGTTCTCAGATTCTGATTTAATATTTCTGCATTTCTGGTGATGAAATTGCTAATAAACATAGGCCTACTATAATCAGGAAACTCTTTTTAAAAAGAAAGATTAGTTTTTACTTCTGACCAGTTTGATTGAGCTTGGATTGAGCACTAAAACAGATTATTTATTCCATTACCAAGATTTTCAATATTTTTAAAAGATGTCCAGTAACTTTTATCTTTACTAGATTTAATTACCGGTAATTTAAAATGATTTTTTCCTTCATTGTGTTTTAAATGTGCTTTCCAATTTTAAATGTAATAGCCTACTTTTAAAATTAGGATTGAACACTTTCAAACCTTTCAAGCCTGGATGACATAACTGTGTACTGGTACTCAAGTTGTACGATCTAAGCAGTTCATTAGTCTTTACTTTTACTCCATCATGGACCTATTTTTAAAAAATTTCCATAGCAGCTAAAATCACTGTCAATAACCAATTGACACTCTTGATTAGTGTCTCATGTAGAGCGTTTTAGAATGACGCAGCGCCCGCGAATGAGGGCGCCCTTGTGCTATAATAATCACATCCATGTTCAAAACCATTTATTCGCGAAAATACAAACAAAACATAGTCGTTATTTACATCGTTTTAAAGGTCTTGACAAGATCTTTCCAACAGCGTACGATCATTGAACTCGGTTTAATATCGAGGAAGAAATGTTAAAAAATGTCAATGAAGCATTTATACGATCATTTACGTGTTTGTTATTACATAAAAATGTGCCCACTTTAACCTGAATGCGCCCTGCCCTCGAAAAATTCTAGATGAAACACTACTCTTGAGTGTACTACTGTACTCACACAAATACTACTGGACACAAAAAGTTGAATAAAAAATTAACCTTGGGATTGATTCATTCATTTGTCACACCGCAATCAACTAAAACTCAACCAAATTCTCTTTACTCCCCACCCAGGTTCTTGAAGAGATTGTAAACGCAGATGCAGGTGCTCCATGTTCCCCCCGTCACTTTAAGAAGAAACAGTTCATTGACTCATTAAAGAAAGCACTTGTTCCACATGGGACAAGTAAGCAACTCACTGAGGCAGCTGCTGTTACATGTGTTAAGTTATGTAAGGTATCAACTTATATTAATATCCTGGACTCGAATAATGTGGTGTTCGCATTGGTGCAGAATGTTATTACTGATTTGAAGGTAAGATTATGATTTGTACACAGTGTTTAAGTTTATGGTAATGTGGTTTAGTTTTGTAGGAATTGTTTTAATATTTAGAGAAGGCAAAGGGGGACAATATACAATGTTAATATTAAGATTGTTTTACCCCTAGCAGTCGATACAACAATAAATACGCAAATAAAAATTCCCACATCTGCCCAAATTTTTATTTGTGTATTTATTGTTGTATCGACTGCTAGGGGTAAAACCATCTTAATATTAACAGGAATTGTTTTAAAAGTTATTAGAAGCAAAATCCATGCAGGTGCCAGTTAGCCAGGTTCTCATTCTTATCATGTTTTTTAAAAGTTTGTGTAGGGTTCAGTTCTTCAGTAACTTGCAAGATTATATTATGTTTTGTGATAAAGAAACTTATAAAAAATTCAAAATGCTATAAGAATAAAGTGACAGTTCTACTTGAATTTGTCTGTATTATGTGACTTTAGCAATTATTCTTTTTAACTTGGGAGTTTGCTTCTTCAAAGTTTGTAGTTTCATCTCATTTATTATAAAATAATTTCCATAGGCCTAGATTTGCATTAAATAAGTATTAAAACCTTTTAAAGTGCTTCAAAGTACAAGAAACATTTTAAAAATAGGAGCATAGGTTCAAAAATCAATACCGGTATTACAGATAGTTTAAAACACTTTTAATAGTGTAATTTTCCCCGAGTTTTGTTTAGAAAGTGTATTCAAAAGTACTGTATTTTTATGTAAAATTTTAGGAAATTTAATGAATAAATGGTAAATATTTTGAAACTACAACAGTTTTACAAAATTAATGATGATGATTACGAAAATACAGCCAGTTCCTTTCTCTATTTTCAGGTGTTACTATTCAATCCTGTTAAACCATTTTCCCGAGGTCAGAACTTCTTAAACCAAGACATCGATTTGATGATAGACTGCTTTGTTTCATGTTTTCGTATTAATCCACATAACAATGAGGCATTGAAAGTATGCCTCAATCCAAATTCACACTCTACCTATCATTTTGTACTCGTCAGCTCATTATTTAGGTAAGGATACAATAATTCATTCATTTTTTATTTTATGTTATTCTGTATTTTGTACACTACAGTGTTTTCTTTTATCATTTGTTTTATAATAAGAAAGAAGTGAATGGAAGTTAATGTTAAATGACATTTATTTTTTTTTTTATCCAAGGTGCTGTTTCATAATTCTGTAATTTACGATTTTACTCAAATAATATTATAAACCATCAATAATTTAAATATTTAATAGTATTTGAAACTACTAGCCTAAGCTGAGCACCAAATTTGAAATTACTACAATTACATGTAGGCCTAATGTATTTTCACTTGTACATGTATTAGGCCTAAAATTGTAATTTTTATTTATGAAATATTATTAATTTAACATTAACTTGAGAAAATGTTGTGACTATTGCTCTCTTTTTTGTAAATGTGCCTTAAAGGAGATTTCTAACGCCCTTCTGAGTAATTATGGAGGCTGACCGGTAAAGACTGCGCATGCGGAAAGTCTTCGCTCGCAATTGCTATAAATTTCCTCTGCATCCGCATAAGGAAAATATACGCGTTTTATACTCCGCATTCTGCCACGCGAAAGATCTTCCTCTTCTATTCAAATCCTCGCTTCGAACATAAAATGCATATTCATGGATTCTGCATCCGTTTTTACCAGTTTGTGAAATAACATGAAAGTGTAAAGAATAAATTTATTATTTTAGAAAGCACAGCTGTTTGTGTTGTTACGAAAAATGAATCCAGCATACCAATCGGTTGTAAATGTAATATTTTTAAAAATATTTTACTTTCAAATACTGAAAAAAAGACAGCAGGACATATTTTCTCTAATTATTTTTCAATCACGCATAACCTAGGCTGTTATTTCCAACACTAGCATGTAAGGAACGTCGTGATAAACTAGGTGGAGCGAGATGGTGACATCATCGCACTGTGGGGTGGGTACAAAATGACATTCAAGACCAGAATGTCTTTGGTTAACCAATTACATTTATGCATGAAATGGAGGGAGAATGGTCAACATTTAAAAGTTACAAAGAGGATCCATTTGTTATCAAGCTCCTTTAATGAAATGATTTGTTCATCATTGTTAGAAGATATTAAATAGTCTCCAGTTTGGTAAGACTGTATTTTACAGCCTCACTCAAAACTATTTTATTGTATACTTAAAGTTAGGCAATAAAATTGGGCCGTTTATAAGAGATACCGATATATATTGGTATAGTAAGTGATTCTGTAGATAGCTGTCAATACCATAATTATGATGTAGGCTATAGGCTACATTGTATAGTTGATGTGGAAAGAAAGTCTTCATGTGTAGATAACATACTAGAACTTTTAAGTCAGTTAACATTACCTCAAGATTTTGTGTTTTTCCATTCCAGAATAATCACCCAACCCCGCCTTCCATGGTGGCCTCAGATTGACCTAGTGTACAGTAAGTCATCAGAGCTCCGATCAATGTTCACAGAAACACTAAACAAAGTAACTCAGGGCTACATCTCACATACACCACTTCGAATGATACCAAGTCTCACTTTGAAAGAGAAAGTTACCACTCTAAAGTTTAAGGAGAAAGCATCGGAAGAAAGTCCCAGTTATAAGAATTTGTTATTATGTATGGTTAGACTTATCCATGCTGATCCTATGCTTATGCTCAATGTAAGTGTAATATTGATATTGAGGTGGTATTTTTCAGTATATTTGGGACATGTCTAGTAGAGCTTTCCTTACAGCAGTAGTGCCTACTGTCATTATAAGAGTTCCTGGTAATCAAATACAAGTTTTATGGAAGGGGAGCATGGTATCTATAATAGGTTTAGGAATATGTTTATACTCACCTTTGGGATGGTTTGGATGGATTAACCTAATTAAATGTCCTAAAAACTGATGGTAACTGTTAGTGAAATGTTAGTCTACTGATAGCATACCATCACTTTTTAGGATCCACTTACTTGAAAGTTTAATCCATCCAAACCATCCTAAAGGTGAGCTTAAGCATAGCCCTAACTCTATCATAGAGTTCACAATGGTAATGTTTTGTATTACAAATTCCTTCATAGCTAATTCTATGTAAGATGCTCTAACAAAATAATTTATAGTAATGTATGAGGTACAGTAATATATATCTTATTTTGTTTCCTTTTCACCATCATTTTGAAAACTAATGAAATTTATTTACTTTTTTTTATGTTCTTTTCACTTTCACTTAACATTGGAATTACCATAGTCTTATATTGCAGTAAAAACTATTTCAATTGCACAATTTATGACTCCAGTTCTGTCACAGTGTACATCCTTCACAGAATCAACAATATGGGGTATTAGGCTGATGAAGCCTATTTTGTGCATGTTGATTCTGCGAAGGATGTACACTGTGACAGAACCTACGTCATAAATAGGCATTTCTACGAAATGTCTGAATATATTTTAAATATTAGTTAATAATATTGGTTCTAGGCCTAATACTATTTATTTTATCCAAAGTGTAACTTGAACTCAAAAGTTTCCCTAACCATTCATGAAATAATGAAACTGAGCAATAATATACTCAAGACTTTAAACTGAGACGTTATACCAAATCATCTATTTACAGACTTAAGTTTTCAGCTTATATTGTTATTGTGAATTTAGAATGCTGCTAAAGTATGTTAACATATAAAGAAATTGATTTAAGTTTGAATATTTTTTGACTCTAATGGTAAAACCCTATTCCTGTTCCTCCCGTAGAACCAAGGTAAAGCTGGTCATGAGATCCAGAGTTCCACATTAGAGCTGATAAATGGTTTGGTATCACTTGTACACCAACCATCTATGCCTGATGTAACACAGGAAGCAATGGAAGCGTTGTTAGTTCTTCATCAAGCTGAGAAGATTGAAATGTGGAATCCAGAAGCTCCCTACATGGTGACTTTGGACAATTAAAAAATGAATTTAGAGTGTCCGAATCGTACAAATAATATGTTATTTGAAATCAGCAGAAAATTTCCTAAAACTTTGCTCATAGAGTCTACAACGATTCCCTATATACATAACAAAGTTGGCAACACTGCAACAACAATGGCTAAGAAAATCAATCTTTTGATAAGACTATCTTGTAGCATTTATTTTTTTAACCTATAGGTCTCGCTTGACTTTTTCACTTAAGATGCACCATTACTGAGTTATATCGATTTTAGAGAAAAGTGTTAACAACATTCTGGGACACCCTGTATTTTGAGTGTTGCAGGAGCAGAGACTCGAAGAATAGAGAACATTTTGGAGATTAAGCATAGACAAAACACAATTCCGTCGTCACATAAATATATAATTATGTGAGTACGGAACTGTCTTTTGTTTGTCCCAGGAATTTTAGAAGTACATTCAGCTTCCATTTATAATTTTTATATTGAAAAAATTACACTATATTGATAAATAACAGTTAGGGCCTAGTAATTTAAATGATCTCGCCTGTTAAAACTTATTATATTTTTAATGGAATGGTAGAAATAAATACACTTTTTTTCTATAGTTTATTTTGTGACCATTATTAAAAATAAGGAAAATCCTTCATAATATTTTGAGTATCTATTATACTGTAACTGATAATTTATTACTGACAATTAGAATAAAATTCAAGTATAAAGCAAAGCCAATTTTATGCAATTCAAGAATTCATAGTTCCTAAAAATCTGAAAATACTAAATTAAAAAGGAAACGTAACATACAAAATATTTTCTTCCAGGTACTTCAGCCCTATTCGACAACGATGACTCCTCTGCAACAACAAAGAAAACAACACTTGACTCATTCTTCAAAAGCAAAACATCAACATCAACCAAACCAACGTCAGTTGTTCAGTGGATGAAAGAACATCGTGAAGAATTGAAATTAGAGTTTCCTGATTATACTGATGTTCAATTGACTAAGGTTGCTCTTAAGAGGTTTAGGGAATTTGCAGAACAGGAGGTGAGGATTGAAATCGGTTGTTAGAAGTTTTTGTGTTATTATGAACATTGAACATTATAACAGAAAATATCCGTAAATTTTCAACTTTACTGCAAAGTCATTATCATACGATGAAAATTTACGGATATTTTCTGTTTATTTATTGAGATAAAACCCTTAAAACACCAAGAAAAATTATGAATTCTCAATTAGGCTTCCACATTTACTTATTGAACAATGATGTTTGTTTTTGATAGCTGTTATGATTTTTAATTATGAAGAACAGAAGAAGTAGGATCAAAACTACGTACCGTATACTGTGCCTGTGTTATACTGTCAGTTTTTAAAACCTAATTTCTTAATCAATTAATAAATGAGTACTATAAAAGTTTATTATGTTTTCTTATAATTTATTATGTGATCCTGTCATTATCTGATATACAATAGTAATTCTGTACAGTACTGTATCTAATTGCCAAGTTATATTGTAATAGATCAAGTTCCAAGTTTTTTATTTTCAATATTTTATTTTTTTTGTAAATTATTGGTTTTTCTAATCAACTTGGTTATTGATTATATTATCGTAAACATTTTTTAGTAAGATTCTTGATGTTCTCTTTTCAGATTTTGTAAACATTTCATAAGAAACTGCAATGTTTGGGGATATCTCAAAACTTACTGTATTAAACTTTTTTATAGTAAATGCTGAAGTTCTATTATTATTATGTATCTATTACCATTGAAAATTTAGTCATTCAAAATACTCTAAGTTAATGAAATGTTCTTTTTGTTCCAGAAAAGTCAAGAATCAACTGGATCAATGAAAAGAAAACACGAAGATGACTGATAAATCAGCTCAACACTTATTTTTAATTATCTACATTTTGTATGTTATTTTTTACTTTAATGAATATTAAAAAGAATTCCATTTTATAAATAAAACAAGAGTTTTCTATCTTCATGTTTCCTGGGGATAGAAGTGCAAAATCTAAAAGGATTTGTGATAACTACAGTTAAATTTTTTTTTAAAGGAACTGGACAGCCAATTTTCTACTTTTTGAGTTTTGTTAATAGTAGGCCTATTTTCTATTGAATTTTTTGATGATTTGAAGAAAGAATGAACGAAATTTGGCCAGCCATTTTACCAAAGTTACCAGTGAACCTCATTCCCAAAATCTTTCAGAGCTTATAACTTGTAAACTGTAAGTCCCAATTGGATCATTCTTTTTTTTTTTTTTGAAGTTTTAAAATAAATAAATTTATTTAATAAAAACTATTTGGTTGTTCT